>CANTUT010000351.1:602500-735000 GCA_947687605.1 Reutealis trisperma | reverse complement strand
CGCTCATCCCGTGTTGGCCCAACGACTGACTGGCCACTGTCTGCGATGGTCCGGCGTCCAGAAAAATCCAGCAGTTTCAAAATTAAATTTTAATGTCCACGGTAAGAATAAATTTATTAATTTATGAATTTTAAAACTAAAATATTGTTTATGGAGAAATTGTTATTAATTAATGGGGATTAAAAGGTTTATCAATTAATTATTTATGTAATTGTTAGAAAATTTATATACATTAACTAATTATTATATCTATGTAAATGATTATTAAATTTATCTTAATTAGTTAGTTAACGTATTCTCAATGATAAGAATTGGTAAATCATAATTAAAATGAATTTCTACGAATTTAATTTATAATTTAGTTAAATAATTATAATTGAAATTTATTTAATAATTCTATTACAATGAATTTAAATTCATTAAATTATCTTATAGATTATATTGCGATCTATTTTACGGAATTATATTAACATTAATAATTGATTATGAAATTAGATGCAAATTTAAATTTAACAATGATGAAGGTATATAGTAAGAAAGATTTTATGTATGGAATTTATCAATATTAACATTATTAAAATTTTCATAATAATTCTCGTATGTCATAAATGGCATTTTGAATTCTAAGTCAAAGGAAATATAAAGTAATCATATAATTTATTTAAATCAATAATGTTAAATATGATATTGTGTTAATTATTGGAGGAAGGATGATTATGATTGTTGGCCCAGGATGAGCAATTGAGTTGTGTTAATATGTTGTGATACTATTTTCCTTTCAGCGGGTAATGTCCTAGATGTAGGGGATATTTTGCTTAAATTTTGATAGAATATTTAGGATAACTGAGTCTAGTTTAGAAAAGTAAAGTTGGTTTTTCCTATTTTAATGCATATTCTATATTGTTTAGTGTTAGTATTCAAGTGTTTCTTAGCTATTGAATATCGTGTTTCGAGGAAATCGAGATGGTTCTATAAAAAAATGAGTTTATATATTTTAATTTAACTTGCATTGATGCACATTCATTCATGCATGACAAATGTATATACATATATAAAAAAATAAAAAATAAAAAACTAATTATCATTATATGCATTAGATATAGGAGCATGATGTATATCTATGCTAAATGAAACGCTTGATGATATAAGTGGTATGCGTGATATGCTTGTGATGTATATGGGATGAAGTGAATTCGATTTATACTAACATAGGAAATATGATTATTACATGATGATATGATATGATAATGTTAATGATGTTGGCCTAGTTCAAATTGGTCTCACTATGGACATATGTTATGGATAAGAGAAAATCGGCCTAGTTCGAGCTAGTCTCACTGTAGTCATATGTTTGGATCTAAGAGAGCTAAGAGAGGGGGTCAGCTCCCCATTTATGATGGTTTAGATGTATGATACACGACGTGATATGACATATAGACTATTAGGCTCATGATATGTTAAATTAATTTATGGTTTCTCATTGAGTATAATGCTCATCCCTGTTCAAAATTATTTTTCTAGGCTTGGTTAGTGGCAAAGTTAAATGAATATAAGTTTACTTTGGAAGATTTGCACTGCATTTCCTTTTCCTTAATTGCTCTATGTAATTGTCTGAGTTGTAAATTTTAAATATTCTACTTTAGAACTCTACATTGTTATTTAGTTAAATAAACTCTGTATAAAATTGATTAATATAAACATAGCTAAGTCTTTAAAATGTGATTGATATTGTTAATTTATGTTTAATGTTTAATTAGACTTGCTACGGGTTTCAGAAGTTTCATGCTTTCCCGTTCCCTAGTGTCGGCCATGTACCCCTAGGATTGGGTCATGACAAGATTCATAAAAGACCCAGGAAACTTGAAACTAGGGCCTTAAATAGGTTTTCACCTAATGACAGTGAACTGACTTGCCCAATTAGGGATGGAAGAGGTGGCGCTTCGTGCAAGCAGAGGTAGTGTAGATAAAGCCTTTGGTTGACTTCCCCAACTTAAAAAAGACTTGGAACATCTTTGGTGTTGGAGTAATCTTTAAGGTAGTGCACACCACTTCGAAGAAAAACATCTCCCTGAAGGCATTCGGGTGCAACATCATGGGATTCACATGGTAGTGATTGAATAGCACCACCATGAAAGGCAAAGGAGGCCAACTCAGTCTAGTGACCATCTAGTTGAAGAAGAACACAGAGTTGTAGAAGTCCTTCGGCTACTCTTTCAAGGACTTCAGGTCTTCTCTCTTCTCATCCACTAGAATCCTCTCATTTGGTTTTGGTATATATAGCTTAAACTCACCATTGATCAACTTCAAATTCTCATACCAAGACCTAAAGCGTTCAGCCACCATAGTGGTAGCAATAGAGTGCCACTGGTTTAGTAGAGTGATGAAAAAGTCAACAACAATTGTCTTTGGGATCATTTGTTATAATTTAAAGCTAGAAAATATGAAAAATGGCAAGAAAATGCAAGAAACTCAAGCATAACGAGCTCAACAGTGGCAGAAATGCAAAAATGAAATAGAGAGAGAGAGAGAGAGAGAGAATTCTGAAAGCTTGAAGAAGGTAAAGAAGAAGGAGGCACTATTTATAAAGAAAGGGACTCTCAAAAATCATTCAGCAATCATTAATTCAAATTTCAAAAAGCATATTCAATAGTGATTGAAATTTGATCTAATGATTGAAATCAAAGATCCCATCTGCTCAATTTACCATGTGTTGTCATCCAATGAAAAAATGATAGAAAATGCAAGAAACAAGCAAAGAAACTCAAGCATAATGAGCTCAGCAATGGCAGAAATGCAAAAATGAAACAGAGAGAGAGGGAGAATTCTAAAAGCTTGAAAAAGGTAAAGAAGAAGAAGGAACTATTTATAAAGAAATGGACTCTCAAAATCCATTCAGCAATCATTAATTCGAATTTCAAAAATCATATTCAACAGTGATTGAAATTTGATCTAACGATTGAAATTGAAGAGCCCATTTGCTCGCTCTATCATATGTTGTCATCCAATGAAAAAATGGCACGGTTACTCATACAAACTTCAGCTTCTAAAGTTCAAAAGGTTTTAGCACCTCTTCACCAAACTATCCTAGCAAAAATTGAAAAAGCTTATTGCATCTCAAATCAAAGAGGTTACTCTAGTTACATTCTACTTCATTGCATATGTTTCAACTAAGACTCAATGAAGGTCCTCTTTATTGAAATAGGGGGTCTCTAATAATGAAAAAACCCACCTTAAGATAATTTGGGCCCTGGCCCTAATAATGTAGATCTCTCAAGAAATTTAATATGCTTCACATAAGACCCAATGAGATGGTCAACAAATTGGTTAGCAAGCAAAGAGGGAATATTGTCACCCGAAGAGCACCTCTACTTTGTTGGGATGTTTACCTCTTCACCAACTTCACCGTCTCCTAGCCTTCGAAGAGCCCTTCATCATAACATCTTCGCACTAAGGAGTCATAAGAAGACTCCACCCCTTCACCTCTTTGCCAAGCTCAACCATTCAAGCATAACCCAACACCTTTCACCATGATAGAGCAATCTCCTTTACCCTCCTCACCTGTCCTTTGATAAGAAAGGCTTCTCCAAATGACAATTACGAGGATAAGTCCTCTTCATTGTCACCTTGGATGCATGATATGTGCTCTATCCTCATTCATTAGAAGAGATCTCTAAGTATAAATAACAGTCATGCAGTCCATGTAAGGCAACTACTTCTTCACTCTCTAATCTTCTTTCTTTATACAAAAATTTCTCTCACTCTTAGCATATCAGCATCTTTTCATCATAGCTATAAATCAATATGGACATAAAGTAAAAATTTTTATCCAAACTTCAATTGAGCACACATATCCTTAAATTAACACCTACATTATTTGATTAGAATAACAATGAACTCATTTTATTAATCAATTTAAATCAAACTTGATTTTGATTATGGATTTTTCATTTACGCCGAAAATAGGAGAAGGAAATTTCAAACTTAGTCACGCTTCAAACTAATTCAAAACTTATGAAATTAACTCATTTCTAATCATAAATCAAGCAAGTAAAACATGAAAAGCAATTTTTTTTGTATCATTCAAGTACATAAGTTGAAACATCAAAGAAGAAAAGAGAAGGAAAGAACTCAAGGAAATAGAAGAACAAAGCAAATGTATACTAGAAATTAAAAAAAAAAAAAAAAAAAAAAAAAAAAAAAAAAAAGATCAAGGTTAGCATGGGTGTTTATCTTGAAGAAATTTTCTACCTTTTATTCAAGCCCTGGCCAAACTCTTGGGACAAAATTTTGAGAGTACTTCAATTGTTTTTTTTTTTTTTTTTTTTAAAGAGTGAAGATGAATAGAAAAAATAAGAGAAGTTATTTAAAAGGCTTTCTTTTGGGATGGGTGGAGAGGAATTAACTCATTTAATCTAATGGCCAAGATCATTCCCTTCCTTTGGAAGGGTTAGATTTAAAAAAAAAAAAAAAAAAAAAGTAGTGATGCATATTTTTTATAATACCTTGAATTTTCAATTATTTTATAAAATCCTATTTTTGTATGGAAATGTATTGTTTTAGTATTTTTCTTATTAAAATAAGAATTGAAGTTATATTTTATTAAATTATATATATTCATACTATTTGAATATGTATTATTAATGGTAACTTTATTTAAATATTATATATGAATATATAATTGAAGAAGTATTATATATTTAGTTATAAAAATATTATAATGGTTGTTTGGAGAATTTATATTTTGATATTTGAATATTAATATTATGTTTGATTAATCTAAATTATATTTTTAATTATATAAATTACCAGAAGTTTGGAATTTCGCTATAATTATTATTATTATGAAAGGTTTATATTAATTGAATTTTATTATGTAAATTATTATTATTATTATTATTGTCGTTGTTGTTGTTGTTGTTGTTTTATATATATATATATATATATATATATATATATATATATATATATATATATATATATATATATATATATATATATATATATATATATATATATATGTATAAGTTGCAAAATAAAGAAAGAAGAGGAACGGGGGCCATCTGATTGGTTATGTTAGCCAATCAGATGGCTGAAGCAAAACGAGACAGAAATGAAGAGAAGGAGAGAGAGAGAGAGAGAGAGACCTGTGGGCCGAAGGACCACCGTCCAATCGGCAGTGGGCTGCACTGCCACCACCAGTGGCTTGCCCACCATTCAACGATCTCAAAGGAGGTGGCAACACCTCGATCAGGCGATGAACGATAGTGTACACAAGGAGAGAAGGACCCATCGGCGTCGAAACTTCAAACCTAGATTCTGGCCGATTTCAGCAGCTAAATCGAAGAAGACTGGTGCTGCTCGACTCCTTACCTCTAGAGCTTTCAACCAGTACTTGTCTTGTCCCTTAAGGCTTGCCGAAAAGCAAAGATCGAAGATGTGAAAGCTAAATGGTTAAGGGCATTTTTCCGCGAGACAGCGGTGAATGACGGTGAGTGATGGCTATTTTTGAGATCCTGGCATTGAGGCAAGTCTAGTGGTGTGAAGATTGCCCCTGTCAGCCACTAACAGCAGCGGTGTGTGGCTGGCCAGTGACGGCGGTGCGTGGGGTCAGTTCAGCAGCTCTGTCTCATCATTCTGGTGCGACTCTCGACGTTCGTTCGATTGGGAATTATGAGGTGTCATTATTCTAGCGTCTTCCTGATTCCAAAGGTCTGACTTTCGAGGGAAGTCAGTTAGACACGTTGTCAATTAAGTGAGTGATACTCCCTAATATGTTATTCTATTTTCATATGCATCTACATTTACTGTATGTATATATATATGTATATTTTGCATTACTATTGCATAGATGCATGTTAACATTTGATTGTGATTGATGAATTGGTATTTGATATTTCATGATGATTGTGGTTAGCGGAAGGGGATCAGGAGGATACAATACCACTTAGTGTTATAGATATGGTTATGATTACGATTATGATGAGATTGAGAATATGAGCTATGACTAGTGGATGCTAGCCGAGCTTGCTCATTGCCAGGACCGCTATCAGTCGGGTCAGGACTGCATGGTGCAGACCAATGACGGCCGGGCGATTAGACATAAGAGACAGATTATTGGATTCAAAAAGTCAAGATAGGGAGATCGACTCCCCATATTGGGTATTAGTTTGGTACTGTGGACTATATCCCATCCTTACTTAATGGTGTAATTTGTCTGTCTTTGTGATATAGTGCATAGCACGAGCATCAGAAATCTATATGTAGGACACCAGTTTAATATATTAACTAGTATCATTCATTGAGTCGAACGCTCATTCCTGCTCAAATTATATTTTTCAGGTCAAGAAATAAGCTTGTGAAGGGATTGTAGTTGAGTAGAACTGCTAATTGCCCTTCGAAAGTATTTTGTAAATAAGTATTGAGTTATGTAAATAATATGCATAATTGTATGATAATTCTAGAATTCCGCAATGTTACCTCTACTACTTGTATTTTATGTAATTATCAGTTACTATTTATATTTCAAGTTGAGACATTATTTGTTAAGTAGAAATCCAATACTATGTTGAAATTGATTTGTATGATATATTTGAGCTAATAGCTAGTGTGGCTTTATTTGAAAATATTATTTATTTAGATATGCTTAACGTGTTGGCTCATAACCCTATTGTGTGGTAATTTATCTTTTAGCGTGAGGTCAGATTTACTATAGGTACTGGTAGCTACATGCATTATCTGTGTCTTAGTGCCAATCACGTGCTCTCGGTTCGGGGTGACATTTTTGGTGATGAAAAGATGACAATTACTTTTCCTTTATTTTTAGTTTAGTGTCGGGTGACAAGAAGTGTCCAATTTCAATGAACTAACAAGCTTTCTTAATTAATGCAATATTGGATAGAAGTGGAGCCTAAGTCTACTTTGCTATCACCAAAACATATGCAAATAGTTTATTAATATTTTTAGCATCTTCTTTCCTTTGAGTAAAAAATTAGGCTACAAAGAGATGTGAGATGGGACGCACATCGCATGCACATGATTTTTTTTTTTTTTTTAAGATTTTGTTCCGTACTTAACAATTTAGTAGATTATGCTTTCTAATTTTAATTCAACATATATAAGCACATCTATTCACGTCAATATATATTATTAACTATAATTAAGCTAATTAAATTATTTAGGCAATCACATACACATGTCTATTAATTAAAATTCAACTTGAGGGTACATATTAGGTCAAGCAATTTGGTTACTCCACTTAATGCAACCTTAAATGTCAAACTCTGAGTAAGCATATGAATTATAATTTGAAAAGGAAAATTTAGGATAGTACACTTGATTGATCAAAATTCAACTTGGCCATGTCCTTAGTAATAACATAATTTTTTATGAACAATGTTGAACTTTACATATCATGTAAGGATTCATCAATATGACAAAGTTAATGAAGATAATTTAGATTTATTGTTTGTTTATTATAATTTAGATTATGAAACACATTGAAAGGAGACATGAGCTCGTTTTGAGAATCTTAATAAATAATCTAGTTTCTTAACCAGGAATAATGAGATGAAAATTTTTTGAAGGAATGATAGAAAAAAGCAAATATTTTTCTTTTTTGCCAAAGGGAAGTAAACAATTCTCATATAGAGGGTTTTACCGTTTAACTTTTATTAAGGGAAAATTAGCAAATGAATAAATAAAAGAATAAAAAGAAAAGAGAAAAAGTTTGAAAACCCATATACTACAGTGAGTAGATTCATTTCCTTAAAAAAAAAGGACCCAAACTCTAACAGGCACTGATTAGTAATTGCTATCATTGCTGCTTCTTCATCTTAATTGCTTCTACAACCCAAAGTTTCAACATTATAGTTGCCTTGTAGTTGTATGCCCAAGCCCTTTTTCCTTATCATTCTCAAATTGTCCTTGTTTATATAGATGGAGACCTAGAGGAATTCTTATTACTGCCGCATATAAAAGCAGTTCCAATGTAATCCTAAACGACACCAACAAGCAAAAATCAACCTCCAAAGATAAGAAAGTTGTCGAAAAAGAGGAAGAGATAAAGATGGAGGAGGAGTGTCCCTGGATTCAAGAGAAAGCTTTGTACCTAGTTTTAAAATTCATCCCTCATTCAAGAGAGAGCAACAAGTAATTCTAAAAGAATGGAATCATAGATTGAAGCTTAGGCAAGCCCTTTGAAACTAAGTAAGGAGTAACTGCTGATTTTGGGCAAAATGTAAAAAGTGTATAAAACAAAAAAGAAAGTATAGAAAAGTAAAGAAATGAAACACAACATATAAAAGTAAATAAAACAAAAAAATAGGTAGAGGATGTAAAGAGCATTGTTTTGTATTCGAAAAATAAATTGATGGTGGAGAGTAGCAACTTTGAAAGTAGAAATATGTGTAGCACCTGTGATTTGGACTTGAATCTTGAAGGTTATAGAAAGATTTGGATCTTGAAGGGAAATATTAAAATTGGGAAAGAAGGTAAGAACTATGCTTCCAACATTCACCGTTTTTAGCATAGTTCCTATTACAGCATGTTCATAGTGAAGAAATATGAACTCATTTTTGCAGTAAAAAGCAAGCCTTTTCTTCTATGGAATGAAAGTACTACTCTAACAGCTCCTAAGTGGAAGTGAATATACCCTTCTAGTTTCCATCTGGTGATAAAAGATATTGTAATGTTATGAGTAACATATTGTTCTACATTAGTTGCTTAAAGAGCACATTAATCTAATTTAGAAGATTGAACATATTCTTTTACTGTAGGTCTACGAATAGAAGTGAGAGTCTTGATAGTTTGAGTGAGAGAAGTATCTTTTCTATAAATATTATAAGGATTAAGAAGAGGCATGAAAGCAGTAGAAATATAAGCATCATTTGTAACATAAGAATATTCTACTAAATTTTATATTTTGGAGGTTAAGGTCTTTTTGCAAGAGTCTGGGAGAGAAAGAGAAAAAGATAAACATATTAAATTGTTAGGTGTTTTCTAAAGTCATGATTTAAAGTTTTTCTTTTCTTTCCTTCTCTTAATATTAAACTCATGATATCATTTACCATGACAAGTTAGGTTATGATACCAAAATAAAATCAACAGCAAAATCATCAATAATATTACTCATATTAAATGCCAACTAGATCCTTTTATAATATTATTGAGATATTGTTGAAATCATTAAATAATTTTTTTTTAGATTGTTTGTATAGCATCTTCTATTAAGACAAGTGCAAAACATGCTTTAATTTTTTTTTTTGTTGATAAATGATATTATGAAATTAATATTATTTAGAATTCAGGAAAAATAGGAGAAATTTAGAATAATATTTTATTTATGAAAATATTAGAAAGTGAACAAAAATTAAATAATACAATAAACTGAAGTTATGAACCCTGGATTCCCTGTTTGAAAATTAAGTATCCTAACCGTTAGACTACAGAAACCGTACACCATAAGGCTCGAATTACTTAATATGATAAGAAATTTTGCTTTAGTAGCTGTTTCCATGGCTCTCGTTTGGCTATATTAGTGTGTCTGTGGCTGCATGGCTGCGCAGAAGTAAAGAAATGGCAATGGAGTTGGTTTCTCTTAAGAATGCTATATTTACAATTAACCATAACAGTAATAGTCTCCAAAACAAAAGAAAGAATTCACAAATCAAGAGAAGAAAAAGAAGTTTGTTTTTAATCCAAGATGGGCAACATAGCTCTCGCTTTGCTATTATCAAGAATTACAAACCCTATAATTTTCAATGTAATCGTTTCTTTTTCTTTTTTACCCAAAATATGCTTGAAGTGCTTCTTGACTCTAATGGGTTTGTGTCTTTTCTGCTGGTGACCTAAATGAAACTCTTGTGATTGGTTAGAGCTATGCCTTTAATATCTTTATAATTTCAAGAATTTTATGGCGTATTTGGTATAGTTCTGTTTATTGAATTCATTTCTATTGATTTTGTGATAAATTTCACATCATGTTTGGAATATGTCTTAAAATAATAGAATCTAATTGAATTTTGTTAGGTTGAATAGCGACACAAAACTTAATTTAGGATTTTTTTTTCTTGTGTATAAATTACTCCAGTTTTTGCAAAATTTCCTTTCTTGGTTTGTTACTTAAAAATTGAATTTAGGATTCCAGACATGAAAATTAACCAAATAAAATTGAATTGGTTGAATTCTTGCATTTTATGGATTTCAAAGCGCACTGGAGTGTTTTTTTTTTCTTTATATATATATATATATATGCATATATACACCCATTCAGATGAGTTTCAGCCAACTAAATAAAGTAGGAGGAGATAGTACGCTGTACTAATGGTAATCAATACATTTTTGTTCTTAAAGTTGGTTTTGAAGTACCCATGACTCTGTATTGAAGATTATGTGTATAATCAAGCATTGTTTGAACTGCTTGAATTGGAATGTGCAACTCTATCTTTGATTGTCAGAGTGTATATTACTGTCCAGTTAGTTAGTGAGAATTAGTCTTGGTGGACCTTTTACCTAGTTTTCTTTTGCAAGCATCAATTGGCAATTCGGCATCAATCCAGTATTTCTGAATGAATTAATTCTATCTTGCTTATGTGATCTAAGTCGGCTATTTTTTTTTATACTGGTTTGTATATATTGTATAAGGGCCACCATGTGACTTAACATTAACAACTATTTTAAAATAGAGGAACAGTACATTGATTTCATTTGTAGTATGTGCCCCATATAGACTTTTGTGTTATACTGCTATTATTGTCTTGTTTCTTAAAGGATCACAAAGTAATAAGCCATTGTTTGAGAGTTTGACTTGTTTCAAATAGAGCAGGAACAAAGTTAATTTCAAGTGCTACACTGCATTCTACTTTTATTTTGGTATTTGACATGGCACAAGTTTTCAATATCTTGAATTATTTATAAAAATAATAAGGATCTTGTTTTTGCCAACACTACACAAGCCGTAGTTTGAAAAATTTTAGTTATTCCGCGAATTTTTCTTCATGGTGCCAATCAAAGTATTAATCTATAGACCTGAGAAACCCTGCTTATTAGTATTGCCATAATATTTATGATGTGTGGGATTTTTGTTGAACTGAATACTAGAACACCATTTATAAAAAATAGAACTAGGTGTAACAGATTAATTATTCTGGGAAACTTAGAAATATTTTGAACTTCAGGGACAGATCAAGCATTTAAAGAAAAACCAGTTAAGAATTGAGATTGGACAAATACATTTTATGAGATCTCGGAAACTTGCCATTTGTATGCACAAGCAGCCTGTGCTTATTGCCTGCCTTATGTTTTTCTGTCAATGCCTTGTGTTCCTATCTAGGCAGTTGTCTCCAAGTAGAAGTTGGGCTTCATATGTGTAAGATGTAATACAAATTTCTTTTGCAATATATTCCATGTTGGATCTTACCCACTCATGGGGAAGCACAACTTGTCTCGTGAGATAACATGACTTGTGCTCCACTGTTTTCACTATATTGGATTTAAAACTAATATCACTTCATATGATTTGATTTATTGACTATAGATAAACCCTATTTTCCTTCCAAAGTATCATTAGACTTCAAGTTTACATGGATAAATAGAACAGAAGACGGCATTAACTAAAGAAGGCTTTCGCTTGTAATGTCGATTGAAATTGTTCATATTAGTGCCATATATGCTGCTATTCTTCTGTACTCTTTTCCATTCACATGACGTTCAATCATTCCTTAATATTGCTGAATTCTGCTGCTATCAATATATCATTCATAAAAACTAATTATTTTCTGTTTCAGATTTTCATGTCTATGCAAAACCTTCACGCCTTTTAGAAACCACAGAACTGAAAGTTTGCACTGAAAACTCACGAGGAAATGATTTTAAATCTTTCAGTTTAGGTAGATCTCGATCTTTATTCAAGGTCAAGCTACAGACAAGTAATGCCTATGGCTCAAGTTTGAGTGATCAAAATGCTGGAGTATTCTTGTGCTTGATAGATGCAAATGGTGACTCTATATTGCAGAGAATGCCTGTGATTTTGAAGTCCAATTCTTCAGAACCTGTTGGCATGGTTGAAGGTAATGCACTTCATTTCCAAAGGGGTTCTGTTGATGAATTCACTTTTGAGGGACCAAAACTGGAGACAATTGAAGCTCTTTGGGTCAGCATTGAATCAGGTTGGTCTCTTCTAGCTGTAGGTGGTTCTGATGTCCTATTGGCATATAGAGTGGAGTCTGTATTTTGTGCACCTAAATTGTGGAGGATATTTGTTAGGGGCCTATTCAAATAAAGCTCAAATACATTCATAAATATAATTATGCCTTCCTTGTAATAAAGTAAAATACACCAATCATGAGTCATGACTTTACCATTTTGGAATCTTCTCCACAAACATACTTGTTAAATACTTAAATTGATATAGGTTATGGAGAACCACTGTAGGATTAACTCATTTCATATTTTGTTTGTCTTGAACATTGTAATGATGAGTTTTCCTTTTCTCTGTCTTGAATTTCTAAGTCAGGTCAGTGGAGATTAGGCGGAGTGAGCCTTACAGTTATGAATGCTTGTCAACCTCCATTAGAAGGAAATGATGGCGAGAAAATTCCGTTTACTACCTTTCAGTATGAATTTGAATCTGATGATGTTTCGCTTGGAGAGGGGAGTGACATATCTGCGGTGGAACTAAGACCTAGTCTTGTTTCGGAATTTTCTGGGATTGAGCCATTCAACTTGTTGACTAAAAGCCCTTCGAAATCAACATCAATGTCTGGTGGCAGCATTTCTAATGAGGAAAGCATGAGAGAGTATGCAGATTTGAAACTCTCTCTATTAACTTATGATGCTGCTCTAGTTTTTGTTGGTTCAGTAATAGCAAATGTGTCTGCTGGAGAAAATGAAGCTTTTGCATTCTTCATTGGTGGAATTGCTGGTTTCCTGTATTTGTTGCTGCTGCAAAGGTCTGTTAATGGATTACAAACTTCACCGCAGGTTTCTGTGAGTACAAGCAGGATTGTACAGGTATATAGAGGGCTAAAAGGGCCAGTATCAGTTTTGGCACTAGCAATAGGATTTACCTCTCTAGCAGTGAAGTATAGTTTTGGTGATCTTCCCATGGTGTTGACCCCAAAAGAACTTTTGGTTGGAATGATGGGATTTGTTGCATGCAAAGTAGCTGTGATTTTGGCTGCATATAAGCCCATTTCCATGGATTTGAAGGAGAATGAGTAATTCATATATTTTTTCTTTTTCAGTTTTAGAGAAATGGAAGATTAGAATTTGCACTGAGCATAAGAGGATGCTCCTACTTGTATATAAAAAAATTTGTCAAAATCTATACTACATATAAAGGGGGCTTAGGCGAAGATTTGAGTGCACAAAAAAGATTATGATTTCTATTAATCTTTTTTAAAAAAATCTTATTATATTTGACCGAACACAATATATATATATATATATATATATATATATATATATATATATATATATATATATATATATATATATATATATATGACTTATTTTAAAATATAATTTAATATGTAAATATTTATCTTTTAAAGACTAGTATAAATATTATATGACGTGTAAATGATTTAAATGAACATTATGTGATTTTATTTTTTAAATTATGGTAAATATTAGAAAATATAACTTCTTTGTATTATATTAGTGTAAATTTTTTTTTTTTAATTTATTTGGCTTTCACTTTTGACCAATTCTTTTATAATGAATGCTGAAATACCTCTTGATAATGCAACATATAATTATCCATAATTAATATATATCTATATTATTTATTGTTTGTCCATGGACTTAACTGTTTTATTTTAAAATGAAAATGATATTTCTCATTTTCAGCCGGTGTTAGTGATATTCTTAACAATATGATTTGTTTTTTGTATGTTGTCCTATTGTTATTTTTGCATGTATAATATTTCTATTAAATTTTTTGCATACCATCCTTGTTAAATTACGTAGTCCATTAGATGCATCTAGATTTATGAGCAATATCATGGGGAATTAATTTTTAGTTTCAACTTATGAGATGATAAGTTATTTAGTAACAATGTGTTTATAAACTATTCTTTTGTATAATTCATACTTTTTTCTTGTTATATTTGATATTACTACACAATGTTATTTTTCAATCTCTCTATTTAGTTTAAATAGAATTTTTTCAAATTTGAGAAAATTGAGCATTTAGAAATTTTACAAATAAAATATTTAAATCTAATTTGATTCTTTTTAATTGCATAATCAAATAATGCACTAAATTGTGTGAAAAAGTATACTATTTTTAGAATAAGTGGTAAAGCTCATGGGTATGGTGTTGTATTCAGAGTTTATATTTGTGTGTATTCGTGCGAGTGTTAGTGTCAGCAAGTAATAGAATAAATAAAAAATAATTTTTTTTAATTTATGATGATTCGACTATTCAATATAAAATAAATATAAAATGAAGACTTTTTTCATTCAAAGTAAATATAAAATTTGATTTAAATTTTATTTTTTCTAATTTTATTAAAAATTTACTTATTTATATATTTTTATATTTGTATTAAATATTTTGAACTCAATTTATTTATTTATCTATATTTATTTTTTAAATATCATACTTTTATTTTTTTATTTTTTGAAATTTATCTGATAAAAGGATTTAATAGTTTAAACTTTTGATTAGTTTCTATTTACTTAGCAAATAAAGAGAAAATTAAAAAGTAACTATCAATCAATTTTTTGCTGTTAATAGACATAACATGCTAAAAAAGACTATTGAGTTTAATCATACCTTAACAAGTGTGAAGATTATTGATTCATTTTTTTTTTATCGAAGGAGAGATTTTATATTGTTTGGCAAGCAAAAGAGCAAGTCTTCTATTTATTATTAATATTATTTTTGTTCTATTGGATTTGTTCATTAAAAAATATAAAATAATAGTTTTGTTTAAAAATAAATTTTCAAAATTGTTCACTAATTTTCCATTTTCTTGCCTCTAAAAAAATACTTTGCTAATTAATATAGTATATGTCATGACCAGAACCCAAGTGCACATGACCGGCGCTCGGACAAGGGTGATGCACATGGCTACCAATACCCGTAGTAAGCTTGACTACTGATGAAACAGCAAAATTATCAAGTGACAGCTGTAACTCAGAAAACTAGGACTATAGGCTTACATGTTAAGCAGAGCCTGAACGAACATTAAATCATAAACAGTGCCACACATGGCAATTATATCAATCATCTCATCACAAGGTTCTTATTTAACAAAACATCTCAATTAGCCTAAAAGATAGTAAGAACTTATAAAATAATATAGAATTTGTATACAAGGAAAAATAATAATGTAGAGTACTAAAGAGTTAGTATACAAATTAATATAAATGAATTACATAATTGAATAATAATATAAATTTCACTATCGAGGGATGAAAGGCAGAAAATACTCAATTAAAACTTCTTCACAAGCTCATCATGCATCCTTGGGAAAAATATATTGAAAAGGAATTAGTGTTTGACTTAATGAGTTATATAGTGCTAATATAACTCACCAGTCAAAAATTTCAAATGCTAATACATATGCCAATTAGACAAACAATTCACATAATCAACCAAAAATGGGAATCGGTCCACAAGAACCATGCTAAATCTCAACATGAAGGAGTCAATCTCCTATTAGGCTCGCTTTTTCCAAATATTGTCTCTTAAATCCAATAGAGTCATAACCATTACTAGCTTATGCCACACAGCTCTGACCCGATTAGCAGCAGCTATGGCCGATGAGCAAGATAGCTGTCATCCATAGTCATAGCTCATCACATCATCATCATCATAATAGATTTACCTACCTATGGGGTCCCTATGTCATTCCATCCTATTTAACATCTATAAATAATATGCAACATCAATAATAATGAACAGTCACATACAAATGCCAATATGCTAAATTATATTCATAATGCACAATTTTATATATATATATATATATATATATATATATATATATATATTCAAGTGAAATATTAATTAAATAATAAAATGGAAGGTTATATTAAACTATATAACTCATAGATTTGACGAAACTCAACTAGTCCTCCTCGGAGCCCGATATCTGATAGTTGAAAAGACGATTGAGACACCAGAATTATAGAACTGAAAGAGTATTAGAAAACTAACCACTCAACTATAATATGCTCAAATAACTCTAAAGATTTTGCTGAAATTTTGGTAGAGTCTCCCGTATAACTTGGACTTATCTCCCACTGAAACACAAAAACACGTAGTTCTAAATTACATTCACAACTCTATAAAATCTAACATAACGATAATGACCCCTCCCTGTATCTACAACTTGACAAACACATAATTTCTAATTCAAATCTCCAATCACACAACTCAATTACATATACAAATAAAAAGAAGATTATTAATATATTTATAACATCATCCAAATTAATGAATTATAAAGATAAAGTAAGAATAGTTCCACAGATTATCTATATATACAACATTCCTTCTGATAAAATGATTTCAGTTAGTAAACCATTCGATTTAATATAATTTAATTCTTTACTTCAATCTTCTTTGTAATATTTACATAATTATGATAAATTCAATTCTTCAATAAACTAAACTTAAACTTGCAAAACATTTTAATTCATTATAAATATTATAAAATTAATTCGAACATCTTGACACCTTAAATTTCTTTATAACATAAATTACAATTCAATCTAAAGTAGTATAAAATTAAATTCATAATTTATTATTTATAAGACTATCTAAGATTTCAAATTAATATTCATTTCATTCATAAGATAAAATTATTATAATTAAATCTAAGTTACTAATACTCAAATATATAATTAATTAAAATTATCAATATTACAAATTTATCTCAAATAACTTCATAAAATTTCATAACAATTATAAATTCACCAATTTAATGCTAGAAACATAAATTAATCTAGTTCAATTCAATTTAATTACTTATTATAATAACTATGTATATTAAACCAGACACAAACCAATTCAAGCTTCCTTTTCATCAACTCCATAATATGATAATAATAATAATAACAATTTTGTCAATTAATTTTAAGAATACAACATAACCCAAAATATATATTTTTAACATAAAACAATTTGAAATCGAGAAAACAATTAAAATTTGAGGGTTTTGAAATTACCCAAGTGCAATTCTATCGAATGAAGGTCAAAAATTGCATCAATAGGATGAAACAAAGTTGCTAGAATTTGCTCCGTGAATCACCACCATGTCCCATCGCTGGAGCACCACAGGCCAATCACATGCTGTTGCTATTGGTGGTAGATTGGGGTGAAAACCACATCCCCAGGTGCGCCTCGATGTCAATGGCTTAGATCTAGCCACCATTCTCTGCCACTTGTTGCTGGTGATCAAAAATTGAACCTCAAAGGTTTAATGGTCCAAATCTTAGATTTGCAACTCTAATTAGCGATCGGTTGCAAATTAGATACCAAATTGAAGCTATCATCAAGAGGAGGAGAACGACACCAAAATCATTATAGTCAGACATTAGGATCATCTAAATTGAGGTCGAAAGCTAATGATGCTAGAAATGCCTCCTCCTAATCATGCACCGCCACTGCTCACTAGTTCTATTCGCTGTTGTGAACCCTTAATTCTGCACCTCATTATACAAACGCAGCCTAACACCTACTAAGTTTTGTATACTAAACAAAGCTAGTACGGCGGTCTAGCTAACTAGTTAGTTGGAGGGGCTGCTAATAGCAGTTTTATGAGCCATATAATAGTTATGTAATTATAGATATTAATTCCCAATAGCATAATATATATACTCATAATGTGAAAAGGGTTTCATATTATTGAATATAGTTCTTAAGTATTTGTAAGAGGATATATTCTCAAGTTTGAGAATATGAGAGACAGATCGCTCTTGTACAAATATTTTAACTATGTTCATGGTCATAGGATTAATGACTAGGCATCATTAATTCTGGAAGATCATCATTTCTGTTTTTTTCTATAATCAGTATGTGATACGAATAATTATAGAGATAGTGAGTAGATAGTGAGTCTCATACTGCTTGACATGTGATGTCAATATAAACACATAAATATTCATAGGATGAATAGTCGTACTATAATGTTAGATGATAATAATATGGAGTTTTACTACTTGTCAATTATTTATCATCTAGGTCATAATAGTGCAATAGTCCTTTGACTTGAGGGACACTATATCTCATACATAGGTAGTTAGAATTTATTACTGCTTACATAGATGTACTATTCATGTACAGATATATGGCATGTGATAGTTCTAATTTGTTATGTATGGACGTAAGTGATCGCTAAGATAGAATTTATTACCTTGAGTAAACGAGGTTAAGATCCTATGCTATCTGGTTGTTCTTGATAACTAAAGTTTATGGCCAGAATAGTAAGATTCACTAAAAAGAGTTTCTAGTAGGAATCTAATCTCATTAAGAATTAGAATCAAGATAAGGACATAGAATCGAGGCACATTAGGGTTTGACATAAACCATTACCTTAGCCAGATTAGGATCTTTTATGAAAGGATTCTAGTGCATGATAATTTATGATCGATGGTCTATATGATTTTTAAAGTTACTAACTATAAACATTCATTTCTAATTAGGTAGTTATGATACAGAATGCTACTGTCACTCATGACTTATAGGACAAAGTGTGAAGAAGGGAATTTCACATTAGTAGAGAAAAATATTTTCTCATTCCCATTGCTAATTAAACTTGAACCTAGAAAGTCACACACCCAATAGTGATTACCTTTCAAGTATAAAAGGTTTACCATAATAATTAATTAAAGTGTTTAATTAATTGATTAGTGGTAAAATGATTAAACATGTAATTAAATTTATAAGGACCCTCGTATGTCTTGATGTTTAATCTATGAAGGTTTCTATTCAATTAAATCTTAATTTGTATATGATGCAAATGAGAAAGATTAAATTGAAAATTGATTTGGACTAAATCAAAGACTTAATTTTAAGCTTAGTAAAAACCCTTAACACAAGAGATGTAGCCTAAGCCCATATGTGATATGGAAAAGAGCTAATTTAGGGGGTTAGTGAAAATTTACTATTCATAAGCCCATGTGATGAGTTTAGGGATTAGAAAATTTTCTACTAAGGTTAAAATTATAATTACATCTTTTAGCTAATGGAAATATCCATTTTACCCCTAAAGAATAAAATGGTCATTTCACCATTTGAAGAAGCAAAATCCACCTTTGCCCCTTCATCAAATGATGAGCTAAAAGGGTGTTATGGTCATTGTGAAGACTTAAGGGTTAAGTCTTGGAAAGAATATAAAAGCTATGAGTTTTTTTGTTCCAATAAAGAGTTGAACATCATTTTCATTTTTGAACCTTTTAGAGAGAAGTTGAGAGAGAGAAAGAAAAGATGAAGAAAGAGTTTCTTTAATTTCTCTTTTGATCTTCAATTTTTTTCTTTATTCTTTATGAAAAAATAAATGCTTGCAAATTGAAAATGAGTTTAGTCTAAAACAAATCAAAGAGAAACCTTAACTTGCAAAAGGTTTATGAGGGAAAATCTTGAATCAATTTGGGCAACCAAGAGAGGGATTCAAGAACACCAAAGAAACCAAATGGAAACTTGAAGGTGAGCTAGGTGTGGATGATCTAGAGGCTTCACACTTGGGAAGCTCTTTGTTAAAGAAAGAAGGAACCTTCAAGAGGTAATATGATTACACTTCTTTGTTCTTTCTGTGTATATGTGTTTTACATACAAATTAATTGATTGCTTGAATGGATGTTTGGACCAAAATATGTGAAGTAAAATTTTAAAATGTTTGAAATTTCACCCCACAACCTTGCTTTCACTGCAGTTGGCTCCACCATTCCTTCAACTGCCCTTAAAAGGAAATTTTAGTCTTCAAGTATATTGATATATGAAAATTCAATTTTTTGACATGGACCAACATTAATCTCTAAAAACAAAAAAGGAAAAAAAGACCACCATATGGTAGCCACAGGACTGGCGTGCTATGCCACATGTGCTACCTGTTGTTGGCCATACGTGGCAGCTGAGGTACCATGCAATGGCTGTGCAATGTCTTAACCTCCCATGCTACTGGTCCCCCTATGCACTGAAAATTTCATTTTTGCCCTTTTTAGCCCAAATTTCAGTCACTTTTTACTCATACCCTTATGGTCTTTCCACATTTCACTTTCCCAAACTGCCATCACCTCACTATGCCTATAAATAAGCCTCATTTTTACTATTTCTCTTCACTCCTTTGCCATGACCCACTTGTTAAGCTATGGCGGTCCTACGGCATAAGGAGACATAAAGTCACCTAAATCCATAGAACCCCGCCTCACTTATTATTCATTACCATTTACCATGTTGAACATTAACCCAAGATTGGAACATAATTTTCTTCTCTTATTGATTGTTACTTTTTTTTTATATATATTTTTCATATTATCAAATGCTTATTAACACCATTTGCATATTCATCTTGTATAAGTTCCCATTTTACATTTTATGTCATCATCCAGGTGTTCATTACTTAACACACTAACAAAATGATGATTACAATCTAATTTATATTACATATAAATCCCAAAACACATTAATGCTAAACCTTCAGCAACAATGGAGCACTAGATTAATAGTCTTCAAAGTCACATAACCAAGATTCATAACACTCAAAATTGGCAGAGCAACTTCTAAATGGAAGGATGGGGCTTGGAATTTACCTTGCTGCATCAATCTAAACCTAAAAAATTTAAATAACTAAAGAATAAGACAAAGCTCATTGAGCACATAATAATACAATATATGATGAGTATAAGGATCATTATCAGGATGGCTTTATTATGGCAATGGTGCGATATTAATCAAAATTGTCATTATGAATCAATTTCTCATTTAAGATAGATATAATATCTTTAGCAAAAATAGTAATTTCTTGAAAGTGGAATGCTTCCTGCACATATAAATCAAAAATTGGTGGCCTAAGCCTTGCTCACTCATATGCATCACACTAAACAAGATTGATCAGGTCTTATGGTTAGGCATTCCCCCCAACAGAGGATAGTTACTCTTGCCTACTCGTAGGCTTATATGAAGTGCACAAGTTCTGATGTATTGCCCCACATCAAAAAGGTATTTCTACTTATCAATAGGCATCAATAGAATGATTCATGTAAAATTCAAAATAAGGAATTCAATTATCATATTATAAAGTCAACATGAAAGGTTCACAAAGGTCAAATGCCATGAAGAAATATCATATCAAATGGCTCAATATTCAATAGGCAATTCATTCTCAATATGAAATTGGGATATTTTAATGAAGATAGTTTCATCAACAATGGTCTATAGAATATGGCATACATCATGTTATATTATTAAGTACTCACCTTGGATTCCTTTGTCCCTATTTATGTTTGACTTCGATGAGAGTTGTGCTCCCGCACTCTTGGACAATGTCCTTGTCCTTGTCTTTAATTTTTACACATTTGCATTTCAATTAGACATTAACCACTTCCTTGTTATGTAATTAGTTTAAATTTAGCTTAACTTGTTAACACTTTTATCTTGTTCATTGTAGTACTAACTTATTAATTTTAAGGTCAAGACATACTATACATATACTTATTAATAATTTTAACATTTTCCTTTAGTTGTTTTCCAAATGGCCAAATATATTCATTTAATGAAAGATAGTTTCTTTCCTCCCAATTTTCCATTTTAACTTCATATTACCTAATTAGAATCAAATTAAACAATTTCCTATATTCAATGGGATTAATTCTACTTTCACCTTCCAATTCCATAAATGAACCTAATTTATTAAATTTGAGGAAGATTATTTCTATTAATTGAATTTTTGAAATTAACATCATACAAATCATGTTACGCCATTCTTAAACTTAATTGCCTCTTCAATTTCATGAATTCAAGTTCAATTCTTTAAAATTCCCAATACCGTCCATAAACACTAGAATTTAGGGAAAACCATTAATTTCCCATCCAAATAACAAATTGGTCATAAATTCATGTAATTATGCCATATTGTTTGCAAACCATTTCTTGAATTACCATCTTTTGACATGTAACTTGAAGTGACATTGAAAATGTGTTTGCCCATTAATTATCGAGCTTTGAAAATTCATATCCTTCTTATATGGTATTTGATTAGGATAAGCCTCCTACATTGGTTTTATATTATGCTGATAGTAGTATGTGCCCTAAGAGCCATATAATAGTTATGTAATAGTAGATATTAATTTTCAATGGCATAATAAATATATTCATAGTGTGAAAAGGGTTTCATATTATTGAATATAATCCTTAAGTATTTGTAAGAGGATCTATTCTCAAGTGTTGAGAATATAGGAGACAAATCATTCTTGTACAAATATTTCAAATATGTTGATGGTCATAGGATTAATGACTAAGCATCATCAATTCCGGAAGACCATCATCTCTGTTTGTTTTCTTATCAGTATGTGATGTGGATGATTATAGAGGTAGTGAGTCTCATACTGCTTGACATGTGATGTCGATACAATATGTGGATATTCATAGGATGAATAATCGAACTATGACGTTAGATGATAATAATATAGGGTTTTACTACTTATCAATTATTTATTATATAGGTCATAGTAGTGCATATAATCCTTTGACTTGAAGGATACTATATCTCATATATAGGTAGTTAGGATTTATTACTTCTTACATGTATTATTCATGTACGGTTATGTGGCATGTGATAGTTCTAATTTATTATGTATTGAGGTAAGTGATCGCTAAGATAAAATTCATTACCTCAAGTAAATAAGGTTAAGATCCTATGCTATCTAGTTTTTCTTAACAATTAAAGCTCCTGGCCAAGACAGACAAATTCATTATAAAGAGTTTATAGAAGGAATCTAATCTCATCAAGAATTAGAACTGAGATAAGGACATAGAATCAAGGCACATTAGGGTTTGACATAAACCATTACCCTAGATGAGATTGGAATCTTTAATGAATGGATTCTAGTGTATGATAATTTATGATCGATGGTCCATGTGATGTTTAAAGTTATCAACTATAAACATTCATTTCTAAGTAGGTAATCATGATATGGAATGCTAGCTGTCACTCATGAATTATGGGATTGAAGTGGGGATTTCACATTAGTAGAGAAAAATGTTTTCTCATTTCCATTGTTAATTAGACATAAACCTAGAAAGTCACACACCCAATAGTTTTATTTTCTATGATTTCAATATCCACTTTTTTGAGGGTTGATTCCCTAGATAGCCAAAGAAAGTATGGCATGGACTCCTTATAGGATGACTATAAGAAGTCTAAATTATACAAGAGTTGTATAATGTGCCAGACATCGAGAATGTTGTTAGAATGACTAATAGGTTCTAATCCTATGTAGGATTAAATTATTAGAAATATAATCAAAATTATTCTAAAGTACTTGAGAAGTATTTATGTTTTAATTTTGACAAATGAAGAATGTTAGTACATAAATCATAGAGAGTCTATCATTGGGATTGTTGTTATCTATGATGAAGAAACAATTTGCTAGAAAAGTTGATATGAACCCCAAATGTCCTACTTTGAGACCCAATAACTTTACGCTTGGAAATAACTCCTAAACTACTTCTTATACAAGAAAACTAATTCCTAAAAAAGAAAACATGCTAATCCCGTTTTTGGGCTTAAACCTAATATAAACAGGCCCAAAATTCACTATTTACATATCCAAACTTAATTTAATTGAACATGGGCTTATATCATATTGATAAGGGTCTAAAACAGCAGAAACTAAGTTAAAATAATGAAATTAGAAAAAAATAAAAAGTATAAAATTTGGACAACCGTGATATGCACTAAACTCAACTTCATTCTGCCCCTTTCGATTCCTCTCCTATGGATGATGTATGAAGCTTGAACTTCCATGATTTGCCTTTTTCCAATCCCCTTTATGCAATTCATTAATATTTGTCATGACCCATTTATTAAGCTGTGATGGTCTTAAGGCATAGGGAGACATAAAGTCACCTAAACCCATAGAATCCCGTTTAACTTATAATTCTTCACCCTTTATCATGTTGTACCTTATTCCAAGATCGGAACCTGATTTCCTTTCCTTATTGCCCATTGTAGATTATCATTTTACACATTACCAAATGCTTACTTGCTAATACCATTTACATACTCAACTCGTAAAATTTCTAAATTTTGCATTTCATATCATTATCTAAATGTTCATAACTCAATACATGATTATAATAGTAATTACAATACAACTACAATACATATAAACCCAATGACATTTTAGTGCTAAACCTTCGGTAACCATGGCTCTAAACTAATGATCTTTGTAGTCATATAACCAAGACTCACAACACTTGAAATTAACAAAGCAACTTCCAAGTGGAAGTATAGGGCTTGGAATTTGCCTTGCTAACTATAACAACCCACATCTATCCTAGGAGTTTCATGATAATTTACTTGAATTTAGAATTATTATGACAAAATGTGTACTTTCGTGAAAATTCATATGCTATGTGATTAATGAGTATAGGGCATGTTAAATTAGTTCTAATATGCATAATATGAATTATGAATATGAAATAAGCGATTTATGTGAAGTACAAAGTATAAAATGAATTATTGCATATAAAGTGAATTTTCATTCACAAAGCAATTTTTAAGAATAAAAAAATTTTTATGAGCATTTTAAAAATATTTTTAATTAATTATTTTATAGGGATTTTAATAAAAAAATAAAAAAAAAATTATTTTTAATTGTTTATAAATTGCCCATAAATAAAATTAAAAGGCCCAACTTACCAATGCCCAACACACCAAAACACTTCTAACCTAGTTCATTAATGGCAAACTTATAATTTTGCACCATAACCCTAATTCTAACCTAATGTTCTGCGCCTCCATCATTGTGACAACCTCTGTTGTATTTTTTGTTAGATTTTTATAGAAAATTCTCTCAAAAACTCTCTCTCAACTGAAATTCACAAGTCGCCTCTAGACATTGCAATTTTGTGATTGTTTTTATAAGTTTTTCTGTTCTTTCAAACTACTATTTGAGTTTTATGAATCTAACCATGAGAAATCCATATAGGGCTATATATTTACTATTTTTATTGATGTTGAATTTGGCCTAGGTGTTTTATTTGAAGGAGACACCAATTTTGAACTGTAAACACAAATCTTTTTTTGCCCATCCACCAAAGGTGAACCCTAAAACCTAAAAGTTGGAATTTTCATGCATATGCATAAAGAGGGTGCCAATTTGTATGTTGATGTATTCTAAACTGATTTTTGTTATGTTTAGATGGAAAATATTGGTTTAAATCATGTTTTTACTTATTATTGAAGTAATAATTGCAAAGTACGAAAAGCAAAAAAATCCATGGTTTCCATCCTAAAACTTAAAAGTTAGAATTTTCATGCATATAAGCAAAGGGGGTGCCAATTTGCATATTAAGGTGTTGTAAAATGATTTTCATGTTTAGATGAAAAATATTGGTTTAAATAATGTTTTTGCATATTACTGTAATGAACGGAAAGTGCGAAAAGTAAGAAAATCTATGTTTTTCCATGATCATGTGCATTCAGCCTACCTTGGGATTTTGATCCCAATGCCTATAAATTTTGTATGATATATTTTAATGATTGTTGATATGTGTACATGAATGATTCATGATTTAATTATATGTTGGTTGAAGGAGTAACTCTCGATAAAGCTTAGAGAGGTTCAACCTACACTAGGTTTTCCAAACTCTAACTACCATGTTTGATTGATATGTGTACATGATTAAGTGACATGTGAATTAGGCCTTAAGATGTGTTAATTATGGATTAATGACCTTAAATTGACTATGAGATTGATTGTGTAATTTGGTCAAAAGTGATAAGCATGACACTTTTAAGGTTACTTGTTAAGTTGATATATATGGAAAGTGTTAAGTATAGTAAGTTGGATGTTAAATTGAATTGATATTAAGATCATGATATATTGTGTTTGGCTATAGAAAAGTCTTGGTATGAGTTATTATGTGTTTTCATATGAGCCTAAGAAGGCTAAGTGTGCAAGATTAAAAAGTCAATATGATATATGCAAGTGATGAGTGCACTTCTAAGTGCAACTCCAAGTATAGGTGAACGTTATATGTGCAAGGAGTAGTTATGGGATCAGTGTGAACTCTTAATTTTGCACCTTCTAGTATGCATTTAAACTTTATAAGCACTTAGGCTTGGTAAACAAACTTTCAAAAGCCAAAAACTCTCAAAATGAAAAAATCAAAACATTTCTTTTTGACATTTAAACCCTTTCAAATCATCTAGGACTGAGTAACAAATACAACGCAACTGGAATAGCAAAAAACAGATGAGAAATGGGCAAAAATGGGCAAAATTGGCAAAACAAACCAAGCTTTCGCTCAAAGTTGTGCAGCTACTACAAAGCCTCCAGTAGCACCACATGGATCTGTGCAGTAGTTGCAAAGGCTTCTGCAACATTAAGGTAGTGTAGTAGTGCCAAATAGATCTCTGCGGCACAGAGGCAGTGCAGCACAAATCTCTGTAGTGTCGCAAAGCCCTGTGCAGTAACTCCAAAGAAAACTCCCTTTTTGCTGTCCTATATTGAAATTTGATGGATGTTCGCCTCAAAATATACTATCTAAAAGCAACCTGCAAGTATACGAGGCAATTGTAGTATATCGAAAGCACCCAAGATCGTATCTCTCAAGGAATTGCAAATGAAAATATTTGTCTCAATTTAAAGTAAATTAAATGAAAAGAATTTGAATGATTTGATTTTGAAAAGAAATAATTGCAAAATAGGAAATTAAAAATAAATGTGGATTAAAATGTAATAGGTTTAAATGTAATGAATGAATGATGCCTAGGGTTTATATTTAGTTTATCAATCATATATGTTCATGAATATACCTATTTGATTATGCTTAAAACCTTAGTTTCTAACAACTCAGAGAATAAAAATCAATCTATTAGCAATTGCAATCATAGAAATCATTCTATCAAATCATATATCAAAAACTAAAGCATAATCTTAAAACTTACATTTCTAATTCATTTTAAGATCCCAAAAGGAATGAATTCTAGAATCAAACTTCAATTCTCATTCCTTTATTCAAAACCTAAGTGAAACAATTGGTAGTTAAGCAATTGTTCAATAATAATCAATCAATTCAATTAGAAATAATAAAAATAATGAAAAGGGATTATATTCAATTCCACATCATGAACACATCATACAAACCCTAGACAAGGATGAATTTAGCTAATGGGAAATAAAGAATTCATCATAATTTTATTATAATTGAAAGAATTCATTGAATCAATTTTATCAATTCAATAATCCAAAAAGAATTATAATAAAGGAATAAGAATTAAACCACGTTGATCAATCCATTTTATTTGATTCAATCTCTTGAATCTTCACAAACAAATTCTCCCAAGAACAAAATTCTATACTATGTGTTGAAATATGAAAACTAAAAATAAAATTAAGAGAATAGAAAATTGGAAGAGAAGATATTATCCAAATTTTTTTTTTTGCTCCTTTTCTTCATCCAGATGGCCCTATTTAAAACAACAAAATTTCTTCTTTTGTTTCTACTTTCCTAAAATAATTTAGGGTTAAAAATCCTTTAAAATCTCAGATGATCTTCAATATCTGTTCAGAGGTGATACAGCAAGCACTGGGATCTTACAATTGGGCATTGGGGATTGGTGGATTACAAGAAGCAAGCTGCTGTGGGGCACTAAGGAAGGCAGTTGGACGCAATAGGGCTGCTGGGGAAGGCAGTAGTAGATTGTGGCATGTGCTAGAATGCTTGCTACATGCACCACTAGGCTACTACTGCTGCTTTTGGGTGCTAAGAAGTTGCTGCGTGCACTGGTGATTGCTTCTGCATGCGCTAGTGTGGCATGTTGGGGCCCAGGAAGCTGCTGCGTGCACTGGGGATTGCTTTTGCATGCACTGAGGATTACTTTTGCAGGCACTAGGGTGGTAAGCTGATTGTTGCGGGGTGCCAAATGCTGCTGTGTAGAGCTTGGCTACCGCATGATGGCATTCCTCCTGTCGTGCAACGTTCTGCCAAATTTTCCATCTTCACTCCAAACTTCCTTTTTTTAATTATTTAATGCAACTAAAAACAACTTAACAAACATATTAAAAACATCATAAAATCATAAAAATAAATTATAAATTAACAATTAAAGGAACCAAAAATAAGATAAAACTATGAGAAAACAACTACTCCACACTTAGAAATTTGCTTGTCCTCAAGCAATAATTATGGCATAAAATAAGAACTCAACAATCATCAAGCAATCTAAGTACTCATAAAGCAACAACTTTAGCAAAAACACTTTAAATGTATGCACAAGTTTCCTCTTTTAAGGAATTAGTTATCTCCAAACAAAGCTAACATGATAGACCATACAATCAACTAAGTGTATTTCTCAAGTTGCAAAGAATGATGGCTCAAAACTGAAATAGAAGGCAAACTACCATAAACTCGCTTATTAGTATAGTCTCCACCACTAATTTAATTCAAGGCATCAATCAAAAGGTCTTTCATTTGGTTGTAATGGGGCTAGGGTAATGGTAGAAAAAGGAAAAATAAGTTTATCATTGAGTTATTAAGCATTCAAAGACCAAATAACAACTTAAAACACTCAAAGACACACTATTTCCCAATTTCTTCACAAACTCATTGCAAAATCTTTCCATATTCTATATAACCACACTTGCAATGCAATTTACATGTTCAAAGAATAATAGACTTCACTAAAAACTTTTTCTTTTTTTTTTCTCTTTTTTTAATTAATTAATTAATTTATTTATTTTATTTTTTATTTTTTGCAAAATGAAGTCTACATTATCATGATATACATAAGAACATGTTCCCCAAGGCAATATGTTCTCCCACTCCACACTTAAAAACTTTGCTTGACCTCAAGCAATATCAACACAATCAGCCTTCAAGAAAATGATTTTCAAATGCTCAAAACCTTAATGAGGGACTAAACAGATGAAAATTACAATGAAAGGATAAGTTAAATTATGTGTTTCCAAAGAAAAGGTCAAGGCCCAAAGTGGATCACCAAAGGCAATAAACATTCAAGGTTGCCATTTAAGCTAAAGGGTGAAACCTAATGCCTTAATCATTTTAATGCCTAAATTGAAATTAATATGTGGTCTCAAAAAGTATACCTAAGCAAGCTCTAAAGATGCACAATCAACATGGTACACAAAATATTGCAACAAAGAAAAAGTGTTTAGGCTCAAATATGCTCACAATGGTAAGGTAAAGTCTATCATGCTTTGCAATGAAATAGAGACAAACAAAAACATTTTAAGATCATAACAAGTGCAAAACATTTGAAACATTCAAACTTGAGATTGCTAGCAAAATTTTCCTCAAATCACAAGACAATACATTTAATCCACTAATTATGCCATAATATCAACTCAAAAGACAAAACAACTTTTATAGATAGGACCAGGTGAAACACAAAATCAGAATTGAACAATAGAATAAAACACAAAATCAGAATTTAAAAACAAAAATTTAAAGACAATGATGGGCTGCCTCCCATCGAGCACTTCTTTAACATCATCTTAGCTGAATGTTTTGAAAGACATTAAGGAACCTTAAATTCCTTAAATTTTTCCACTCCCTCAAAATGTGGTTTAACTCTCTAACCATTGACTCTGAAAATTTTATTTCTACAAAAGTTAAACAAATCTACTGCTCTAGAGGGATGTACCATATTTATAATAAAAGGACCACTCTAGTAGGATTTAGATTTACCTGGATCGTGATGCCACCAGGAGTTATCGAGTAGTACTTTCATACCTGGTTCAAGGGACTTTTGGACATGGCTTTTATCATGAAGAGGTTTAGCCTGATCCTTGAACATTTGAGAGCTCCCATACACTTCTTCCTTAAGCTCAACCAACTTAGACACCTGCAACATTTTTTTATCATAGGGTTCCTGCAAGAAAACATCTTTGACAATAGTATTAAAGGATTTAATAGAGGAGCATTCCTTAATAAGTGATGTGGTAGGAACAGATAATCTATTAAAAATGGAAAATTCAACAATTTGGCCTAAAACAATCATAGTCAATTTCCCATTTTTAACATCAATCAAAGTATTAGTAGTTGCCATAAAAGGTCTACCCAACAAGATATGTAATTCTGACCTATTAGACAATTCATCTCCCATATCCAACACCGTAAAATCAACAGGCACTATTAACCCTCCTATTTGCACTAGCATATCTTCTACAATCCTACTAAGAAATCTCAATGACTTATTAGCTAATTGTAAGCTCATTTTGGTGGGTTTTAGCTCTCTTATATTCAATTGCTTAAATAAGGCATATGGCATCAAATTAATACTAGCACCTAAATCTAACATGCCTTTAGCTTTTTCACCACTGCCCATACTAAAGGCAATGATAAAACTACCAAGATCCTTAGCTTTCAGAGGTAATTTTTGTTGGACTACAACATTAATCACCTCAGACACTACTACTTTCTCCTCCATCTCTAGCCTCGTTTTCTTTGAATTTAACTCCTTAAAAAATTTGCCATTTTTAATCACATAAAGTAAGGGCAAATTGATACTTACCTTGGATACCTTTGTGAAAAGCTTATCAAATTGCTTATCTTGCTTACCATTTTCTAAACGATCTAGAAATGGAATAGGAGGTTGATAAGGATCGTCTGCTTTATGTAACTTAAATGGAGAGGGTGTCTCCATCTCTTTCTTTTCCTCTACTGAAAACTTGATAGGTTTATGGCTCCACCTTTCTTCTTTTGACTTTTCTTGTAGAACACTTATATAGTTAGAAACTTCACCAGCATTATCATTTATTTGCTTACCACTCAAAAGAACCGTGATGGACTTAGCTTACAGATAAGTGTTGAAAACACTATATTTTGTCCTTTATTCTTAATGTTTTTTGTGCCTCCAATTGAGTTTAATCTATTTGTTTTAGTGCTTTCACAGTTCTTTTAGTTAATCCAGTGTCAAAAGATGCCATGATCTAAATATGATCTGGGACGGTAAATGATCCATGCCAAAACATTGATTTTTTGGAGAAATATGGGTTGCCATAGGTTGAGCCATGGCTGGTATTCTAGCCATGTGATAAGAGCAAAGAGGAAAATCATCCAGTAGCCTCCCACGGGTAGAGGCATGGCTAAGGTTTCACCCATGGGAGGATACATTTTCTCTAATTCATGTTGCCATGGCCGGAACTCCAGCCGTGGGTCCAGTGGTGCGTGTCAAAAAATTTAGAATTATAAAATGAGATCTGACAACATTTCAAGGAGAGAGGGGGAGGACGGAGCGAATTAGCTAAAGAATAAGAAAGGGAAGAAGACATCGAAGATCAAAGATAAAAGAACAAGATTTCTTGGCACTTAGTTCATGAACTGTTTGAGAATTCTTATTTCTTTAATTCTTTCTTTGGTTTCAATGTGTGATATGAACTAAATCTTTCCAATTTGGGTATTGATGAACGTTAGAAGTATAGATTGAATTACTTATTATTCAATTACATCATTCTTGAGATTGTTTTATCTTTATGAATATTATTGTTGAGATTCCAATTGATAATTGCATGCTTATTAGTTGGGGATTATTTTCATATAATTGATTAGAGATAACTTTGTATGAATGGATCACTCATAGAGATTGAGGGTTGATTGGGGCACTAGAGATAGGCTTACAAGACTCCTTTGGTGGATAATTTCTTGAATCTAAAGCATGACCTAATTGAGTTTACTTAAGAAGAGATTCCTTGTATTCCTTTTGGGAAATAGGGATTTAATTGCTCGAGAGAGATTTTTTTTCTAATTTAGTGAAATGCCAATTCAATTTATAGAATGAATTTAATTAATGTATAGTTCATGATATACAATTATGGACTAGGGAGATTCAATACCTGAACGGGTTTTTATTTCTGACTTCGTCTCCTTTTTCCTTATTGTTATTTTACTTAATTTATATTTTAATTTAGTTTGAATACAATTATAATCATTTTCATTGACACCAATTTGATTCACTAAACATTAGCAACATTTTGAGCTAGTACTTACCTAAGGTCTCTAGTGGAATGATAACTCATTCATTACTATATTACTTGTGTGATCTGTACACTTGCAGAGTCCACATCAAGTTTTTGGCATCATTACCGGGGACTTTTTAGAGTAATATTAGCAATAGAATTGAAGCTAGTGATTTAGTTTTTATTTTTATTTATTATTTAATTTTTGTTTTGGTTTTCTTTGCGAATTCTCTTTTCAGGTACCCTTTTCTGTTTATGACCAGAGCTAGTTCCTCCAATCTACTTGAATTTGATCTAGGGTTAGAGAGAACATTGAGACAAAAGCAAAAGGAGGAATGGGAACTAGCTTTGGTGAGAGAGGTAGCAGACATGGAAGGCATTGATTTAGAGGAAGAGGTTGAAATAATGGCAGAAAACCAACCAAGAACCATGCAAGAATATGTAAGGCCCACTCTTAATGGGGCCGACTCAAGTATACGGAGGCCAACAATCACTGCAAATAATTTTAAAATTAAGTCGAATGTGATAAAAATGGTGCAGTAGACTTGCTAATTTGATGGTCTCCCAGATGAAGACCCTAATGCTCATCCTGAGAACTTTTTGGAGATTTGTGATACATTTAAGATCAATAATGTCTCATATGATGCGATTAGGTTGCGCTTGTTTCCTTTCTCACTCTGGGACAAACTGAAGAAATGGCTTAAGTCTTTCTCAATCGGTACTTTCACTACTTGGATTCAACTGGTAGAGAAATTCTTAGAGAAATATTTTCCACCATCCAAGACAGCTAAGTTGAGGAACAACATAACTTCCTTTCTTTAGCAAGATGGTGAGACTCTTTATGATGCATGGGAAAGATTTAAAGACTTGTTGAGGAAGTGTTCGCATCATGGCCTTCCACTATGGCACCAGATTCAAACCTTTTATAACAGTTTAAACTACACAAGCAAACAGTCTATAATGCGGTAGCTAGTGGTTCCATTAATAATAAGACACCTGAAGAGGCAAAGGACTTGATTGAAGATATGGCTCTCACAAACTATCAGTGGCAAGTCCCTAGAGATCAAAGAAGGATTGGCGAAGGTGGTTCACATCAGGTGGACCCAATTATTGCATTGACCACTCAGCTTGAAGCCATGAACAAAAAAATGGATTCCTTGACGGCATCTTCATTAGTAAGACAAGCTCAAGTGATGTGTTGTGATTGGTGTAAGGGAGCACACCAAAGTCAAGATTGCCAATGTGACAATAATTTCACCAAGCCGGAGTAGGTAGATTACATGGGAAATGCTCCAAGGCAGCAGAACAACCTCTACAGCAATAAATATAATATGGGGTGGAGGAATCATCCTAATTTCTCTTGGGGTAATCAGTCTAACCCAAGACCTCCTCTTGGATTTTAACAACCTTCCCAGTCACAAGCTCCTCCACCTCCTAGAAGAAGTCCTTGGGAGGAAACCATGATGAAGTTCATTGAGTCCAATGAGCAGAGACATAAGGATACTGAGACAACACTCCAAAATCAGCAAGCATCCATTCATAATTTGGAAAATCAGATGGGGCAGTTTGCTAAATTACTTAGTGAGAGGCAATAAGGGAGTTTACCTAGCAATACTGAGGCAAATCCTAAGGAGCAACTGAAGGCAATTACCTTGAGGAGTGGAAAATAGGTTCAAGAGAGTGTTGTTGTAGAGCAAAAAGTGGAAAGGAAAGAGGATGAGGCACAGGGTGCCACGGAAAAGGAAGCTGAAAATGAGGTTGCAATGGGTGATGAGATAGAAAAGGAGAAAGTTGCACTAATGCCTACACCGCCATTAAAAGAGTATCGACCTCAAGTACCTTATCCTATGCGGTTATAAAAGGATAAGCTGCTAGCAACTTTTCAAAGGTGTATGATGGCTATTTTTGATGAGATGGTAGAAGATATTATGGAAGTCTTCATGGATGATTTCTCTGTGCATGGTGATTCCTTTGAAGGTTGTTTGGAGAATTTGGAGCAAGTGCTTACGAGATGTGAAGCAACCAATCTGGTTTTAAATTGGGAGAAATGTCATTTCATGGTTTAAGAAGGTATTGTTTTGGGGCACAAAATCTCACATGAAGGCATTGAGGTGGATAGGTGAAAATAGAAATTATTCAGCAACTTCCACCACTAATTTCAGTTAAAGCAATGCGGAGTTTCCTAGGTCATGCTGGATTTTATAGAAGATTTTATCAAGGATTTCTCCAAGATTGCTAGGCCCCTTACCAAGCTACTTGAGAAAGATGTCGAATTTAATTTTGATGAGGCTTGCTCACAAGCCTTCAACACCTTGAAGGCTAAGCTTATCAATGCACCAATAATGGTGGCCCCTGACTGGAGTCTACCTTTTGAAGTAATGTGTGATGCAAGTGATGTGGCTGTTGGGGCAATTTTAAGGCAGAGGAAGGAGAAGCATTTCCAACCCATTTACTATATGAGCAAGACTTTGAATGAAGCTCAAGCCAATTACACCACCACTGAGAAAGAGTCGCTAGTTGTTGTGTTCGCCTTTGATAAATTTTGGTCCTATTTGATCTTGTCAAAGGTAATCATTTATACAGATCATTCGGCTTTGTGGTATGTCTTTCAAAAAAATGATGTGAAGCTGAGATTGATTCGGTGGGTATTGTTGCTACAAGAGTTTGATTTGGAGATACAAGACAAGAGAGGAGCTAAAAATCTTGCAGCTGACCACCTTTCATGGCTAGAGAACCCGACCTTGGAGACACTTGTAGAGGGGGATATTCTAGACACTTTTCTAGATGAGCAGCTATACGCCATGGTAGGTATGGTAAGTAATTCTAACACTGAACTACCTTAGTTTGTTGATTTTGTGAATTACTTGTCTATGCGGGAACTCCCAAAAGAGTTAACTTATTAGCAAAAGAAGAAATTCTTTTCTGATATGAAATACTACTTTTGGGAAGATCCCTATTTGTTTAAATTATGTGCTGACCATATAATCCAGTGTTGCATGGCTAGGCCTGAAACTATAGACATTCTTAATCATTGCCACGTCAGGCCAGCTGGTGGACATATGGGTCCTAGTAGAACAACTCAGAAAGTTTTAGAATCATGTTTCTACTAGCCCACTCTTTTTAAAGATAGTCATGCATTTGTGCAACATTGTGATCGTTGCCAAAGAGCTGGGAATATTTCGTCTCATGATGAGATGCCTCAAAATAGTATTTTAGTTTGTGAAGTATTTGATGTTTGGGGTATTGACTTCATTGGGCCATTTCCTAATTCTTTTGGTAACAAATATGTGCTTGTAGCTATTGATTATGTGTCTAAATGGCCTGAGGCTTAAGCGTTGGCTTCAAATGATGCTAGGGTAGTGGTGAAATTTCTAAAGAAATTATTTTCTCGATTTGGCACACCTAAAGCAATTATTAGTGATAGAGGCACCCACTTCTGTAATGCTCAGCTTGAAAAAGTTCTCAAAAGGCTAGGAGTTACACATAAACTGGCTACTCACTATCATCCTCAAACAAGTGGCCAAGTTGAGAACACAAATAGGGAGCTAAAGAGAATGCTTGAGAAAACTGTGGAGCGATCTAGAAAGGATTGGTTTGAAAAATTAGATAATGCTCTATTGGCTTTTAGGATAGCATTCAAAACCCCTTTAGGCACTACTCCTTATAGGTTAGTATATGGAAAAGCTTGTCATTTACCTGTTAAGATTGAACACCATGCTTATTAGGCTATAAGACAGGTTAACTTTGATCTAGCTTATACAAGTGAGAAGAGGCAATTGCAGGTGAATGAGCTAGATGAATGGAGGTTGTAAGCTTATGATAATACTCAAATGTATAAGGAGCGAACCAAGAGATGGTATGATGCTTGGATTAAGTAGCAAAGAGAGTTTCGAGTTGGGGATCCAGTATTACTCTATAATTCTAGACTTTGAATCTTTCTAGGTAAGTTAAAATCTCATTGGTTTGGTCCTTTTACTATTAAAAGAGTCTTTCCCTATGGAACAATTGAGTTAACTCATCCTGAGAAGGGTGATTTTAAAGTTAATGGGCATAGGCTCAAGCTCTACCTTGGGGGAGAATTGAATGAGGTAGTGGAGGTTAAGTATCTACAGGATTTGGGGTGAGCTATCACCCTAAATGTCCAGCTAAGATGACGTTAAAGAAGCATTTGGTAGGAGGCAACCTATTATTTCATTAAGATTTATTATTTTTATCTTAAGTTATTTCAAAGAGAAAAAGAAAAAAATATACATTTATATCTTATTTTAAGTGCTGCAGTTTTATTTTATTTTAATTTATTTTATTTTTATTTTTATTTTAATTTTTTATTTTTTATTTTAATTTTTCTTTCTTTTCTTTGTTTAGTTGTTGCTATCCATCAATTTTGTTAGATTTGTCATGCATTATTTGAGTTGTTTTAAAAAAGAAAAAAACTGTTTAGTTGAGACATGCAGACCCTACCTACCCCTCATGAAATTGTCATTTAGTATGGATTCTTAATAAGGGAATTACACAGATTGCCTATGTTTTGAACTGCATTTTTTTTGCTCTCACCTAGTTGAAAGTAGAATTACCAGCATGAGTTCTAAGAATCCTAAAGGCCAGACCTCCAAAACCAAGAGGGATTCCTCTCCTTCACCCAAGACCCCTGAACAAGTAACAACCTTTTATGCTTACAAGAGGGCATACCCAGCTGAGAATGAGTACACTTTCTCCCTAGAGGAGATAGTGGCAATGGAAAAAGAGGAGAAATAGGCTGATGATGCACCAATTGTTGCTACAGAAAGTGCTTTTATGCAACCAGAACCACCAAAAGGGGAGAATAGTGAACCTTCTAAGGTGAAGAAGGGAAGAGGGACGCCAAGGAAGGAGAAGTGAGGAGTTGTCTTGACCTAGCTTAGATTACACTGGAATCATCTCTACTAAATAATTGTAATTCTAAGCTGGGCATTTTATTCGTCTTTCTTATATGAGACATTGGCTATCTGTCATGTTTCTTGTTTTCTTTTAACTATGTTTTATCTTAACGAAGTTCTTATGTTTATGCATAATTTCCATGGCTCCATTTTTGTCTATCAGTTGTTTATTTTATCTTTATCTTAATAGAAATATAATGTATAAAAAAAAAAAGAAGAGAGGAAAAATTGGAGGGCACGGCTGAAACCTTAGTCGTGCCTCTAGCCGTGTGATAAGAAAACTTAATATCTTTTTTGGCAGTAGCATGGCACAGCTGAAACCTCAGCCATGCCTCCAACCATGTGATAAGGGAATTAATTTGTTTCTTTGGCAGAAGCATCACATAGCTGGGACCATGGCTGAGTCTCCAGCCGTGTGATAAGGTGAATTCAATTTCATTTTGGCAGAAGCATCACATAGTTGGGACCACGGGTGATCCTCCAGTCATGTGATGCCCTAAAAGTTTTTTTATCATGACCACAGGTGGAACCCCAGCCGTGGAGTCACCCATGGGCACGGCAAATTAAAGAAAAAAAAAATAGACAGTTCATGCAACCCTCCAACATTCAAAATTTCATTTTCTCTCTTTTCTCTTTTCTTTCCCTCACTTCTTCCACACTCGAATAACACACACCATCCTTTTGCCCACCTATTTTCTCACAAAAGGCAGCACTTCTCAAGTAATTTCACCCATTCACTCTCTCTTCAGATTCTCTTCAGATTTTCCACTACAGGTATGGATTGTTTTGCTTGTTCTTGAATTTTTGACTAATTTTCTTATTTTAAATCCATTTTTCTTCTTGTGTTTTGTCGAGATTCATGATTATGGGTAGAAATTTGATTCGAGGGGTTTGGGTTGTGCTCAAATCCATTGCATTTGATTTCTAGTGAGAGAAAGATATGGATTTGGGCAATGAGGGTGTTTTGGGTTGCTCTTTGCCGGTTATTCCTAATTTCTTGACTCTCTATTACTTAAATTGCCTGGGTTTTCTTGTTTGAATTGGTTGAATTATGGTTTGCTTGACTCTTTGCAACAACTGGTTAATTTTTATTTTTGGGAATCCATTGTTTCTTATGTTATAATGCTGAGATTCTGACGATAATATTTCCCTATTATTTCTTTTGCTATTTTGGGTTGGCTTGCGTTGTTTTGCAGCTATAGGACCTAAGAAATCATCCATCAAAGCACCCAAATTGCCCACCAAACGAGCTAAAGGGGAAGGCAGTTCCCACTATCCCCTACCAGCAGCAGCCCCTACCGTTTCTTTCATTCTGAACCATGTGTGTGTCTAATTCGCCGACTTAGAAGCTCATGCTTGCTTTGAGCAATTGGCCAATAAGGACTTCGAGCCTACTCACCAGATTGACTGGGGTTTATGCAGCAGATTGGCATAGACAAAGAGCTTTGGAGATGGACATCACAGCCGGGCTAAAAGGGATTTTTCACAATAGATAAACTGACTTATCGGGAGTTGACACTGGAGTTTTATTATACCCTTCAAGTTGATTTTTGATGGTGGCATTAGTTCAGAAGAAGATGATGTGGTTTAGGTTGGGTACCAAGCATTTTGAGATGAGCATCAATGATTTCGTAATAGCAATGGGGTTGTATATGAAGGCGGAGCTGCGTACTGACATTTATCACAAGACTCTTATGGGTTTCCCGGATGATAATGTCTCTAATCAGTTGTGGGACAAATTTGCTTCGACAGGTAAGAGATTTGATGCCTTGGTCTCTCAGGTATACCAGTTTACCTCTTTCAGCATGCGAGTCCTTCATTTTCTTCTGACGAAGACCATTTTTGGCAGACAAGATAGTGGCGAGGCTGTGACTAGATAGGAGCTCTTTTATTTGATGTGCATAGATGAGGACAAGTGGTGCAATGTGGCATATTCTCTCATGCGATTTTTTGACGATCAGTGCAAGAGGGACAAGTCCAGTGCATTGATTGGAGGGATGTATATCACCAGACTCGCTCAAGGTTTGGGTGTCTTTGATGGCTTGCCTTCGATGACACTCGATGGCATGCCTAAGCTGATTGGGTATGCCACATTGCTGCAGATGGACAAGACAAAGAGCTTTATTCCAGCTTTTGCCCCTCCATCATATCCTGTAGCTATTGAGGTAGCCTCCATTCCTGCTACTGACCCTACTACTCAGCCTCCAGCTAATGCTGGTACTTTTGTTACTGCTGCTGGTCCTTCAGCTGCTACCAGACCTTCTTTTTCCTCGGCTGTACCCCTTTTCTCTGGTCCAACCCTATTCCGAGATTGGATATCACATATAGGGAAGGATGATGCAGATGATAGGAAACCTACTAAGTTTGAGAGACAGATCTGTCGGTTGGAGAGGACCATGGCCGGTCTTTAGGTTCAGCAAAACTGACTCAACACCAACCAGGATTAGATCCTGACCATGTTGCAACACCAACAGTAGGCCCCTGAGTTTGAGGCACAGAGCCAAGCATGGCTTCAGCAGTCCATGCTAGATTATTGGGGCACTCAGGGGTATGTGCCTCGTATTCTTGCATCGCAGCCATGGCTGATACAGCCTTCGATTCAGGTCCAGCTCAATGATGGCGAGGGGAGTGACGACTTCGATGCCGCCATGCATGATTGACCTTTCCATCTTCATTTTTTTTTCTCTTTTTCTTTTTCTTTTATTTCTTTTATTTTGTTTATTTTTTCCACTTTGGATTACTGTACTTATGCTGATTAGGCTTATTGTCTTTTATTTTATTTTATTTTATTTCTCTTTTTATGTTTTATTTTTCTTTTATTTTTCTTTTGTCTCTCTTAGCCTAATGTGGGTCTATAGAACGGAGAATGACATGGCATGGCCTTTGGAATAGACTGATCTGGATATTCAATGATAGGGCAGTTTTCTATTTCTTTCTTCTTCCTTTTATGAGTTTTTCTTTATATTCATTTTCAAACACATTCGGGACAATATGTTATTTAAGTATGGGGGAGGGATATGTATATGCTTATTTGTTTATTCATTTATTCTTTCTGTCTTGTTTTGACTCAAGCGAGCTAAATTGTAATAATGGTATGAATTGGAATGATTCCCTTTTTAGCTTATAATTGTTAATTATTTTTCTTTATATACGACAATCTCTCATTGATGTTTGGCTTGGTTGAATTGATCATTGGCTAAGGATTAGGTGTAGTAGTCATAATTAGGGAATTAAACTGATGAAGTATGCACTATTGGAGTTTGAAACTTTAGTTACATTTTTAAGTATATGTCAATTCCTTTGTGACTTGAGTTAAGGTTAGTGAGATACACTTAATATCTTAGGCTCCTTGGCTATTTTTCTTGAAAAAAAAAGAAGGAAAATAATAATAATAATAATAAGAAAAAAGAAGGTGCAATAAATAGTGCACTATTTGGAGCTTTGAGAAATTTTCTCTATTCCGCCAATTTTTACTCTTCTAACCTTAGGAAAGTCGAAATTATGAACAGTTTTAGTAGCCATTTGAATTCGTGATTCTAGTTAAGTAACCGGGGGTCAGCATCACAAATGTTTACCTTCATGTCAAAAGGCTGGTATGACGATTCAAACAAGTTGGGCTCCTTAAAAAAAAATGTGCAATAAAGTTACGTTTGATTGTTAAGTCAATAGAAAATCGAGAGAATAGTCAGGTGCCTAAGAGAAAATCCTTCATCTCTCACTTTTGTTTGGCTTTTGTTTCTTTGGAATTGTATGCTCAATCTTTTAACTCTGGAATTTAGACTTCAGGATTGTGAGTTTTATCTTTGCATCTGAGAGTCCTTGATTTGTAAATCCTTTAATTTGACTGCTGCATTTGAGAATTAGTTGTTGATTATGAGATTCGAGCCTTACTAATTTGGGTATTGTCAATCTTGATGTTTTCTTTTGGCTTTAAAGGGGTTGTCCATGTTCTAAACTATTATTGTAATTTAGTTTTCTTAAGGACAAGCAAAAACTTAAGTGTGGGAGAATTTGATAAGTGTTGAAAACACTATATTTTGTCCCTTGTTCTTAATGTATTTTATGCCTCCAATTGAGTTTAATCTATTTATTTTAGTGCTTTCACAGTTCTTTTAGTTAATCCAATGTCAAAAGATGCCATGATCTGAATATGATCCAAGACAGTGAATGATCCATGCCAAAACGTTGATTTTTTGGAGAAATATGGGTTGCCACAGGTTGAGCCACGGCTAGTATTCCAGCCGTGTGACATGAGCAAAGAAGAAAATCATCCAGTAGCCTTCCATAGATGTAGGCACGGCTGGAGTTTCATCCGTGGAAGGATACGTCTTCTCTAATTCACGTTGCCACAGCTAGAACTCCAGCAGTGGGTCTAGTGGTGCGTGTTAGAAAATTTAGAATTATAAAATGAGATCTAACAACGTTTCAAGGAGAGAGGGGGAGGACAAAGCAAATTAGCAAAAGAATAAGAAGGGGAAGAAGACATCGAAGATCAGAGATAAAAGAACAGGATTTCTTGGCACTTAATTCATGAATTGTTTGAGAATTCTTATTTCTTTAATTCTTTCTTTGGTTTCAATGTGTGATATGAACTAAATCTTTCCAATTTGGGTATTGATGAACCCTAGAACCTTTTATATAGATTGAATTACTTATTCTTCAATTAAATCATTCTTGAGATTGTTTTATTTTTATGAATATTATTGTTTAGATTCTAATTAATAATTGTATGCTTATTAGTTGGGGATTATTTTCATATAATTGATTAGAGATAACTTTATATGAATGGATCACTCATAGAGATTGAGGGTTGATTGGGGCACTAGAGATAGGCTTACAAGACTCCTTTGGTGGATAGTTTCTTGAATCTAAAGCATGACCTAATTGAGTTTGCTTGAGAAGAGATTCCTTGCATTCCTTTTGGGAAATAGGGATTTAATTGCTCGAGAGAGATTTTTATCTAATTTAGTGAAACACCAATTCAATTTATAGAATGAATTTAATTGATGTGTAGTTCATGATATACAATTATGGACTAAGGGATTCAATACCTAAATGGTTTTTTATTTCTGACTTTGTCTGCTTTTTCCTTATTGTTATTTTACTTAATTTATATTTTAATTTAGTTTGAATACAATTATAATCATTTTCATTGTCACCAATTTGATTCACTAAACATTAGCAATGTTTTGAGCTAGTACTTACCTAAGGTCTCTAGTGGAATGATAACTCATTCATTACTATATTACTTGTGCGATCTATACACTTGCAGGGTTCACATCACTTACTCTGGTTGGCTAAGAAGTTTCCTTTTTTTATTTGATTGCACCTGTTTTGCTATCTGAATAACTTGAATCTCTACATTTCACACTGCTGCTTCCAAAGAGTCAAATCTTCTATCATTAGCCTTATGAATTTTGGTGCTAGCTTGAATGAAAGCATTCAAGCTATCCTCCAAAGATGGCTTCCTTTGCTGTTGCTGGTTTGATGATTGTCTTTGGAACGATTAGCCTCTTTGCATCATTTGAAATTGAGGATACTGCTGCTGTTGGTTGTTGTTTCTCTAAGAAAAGTTTGGATGGTTTTTCTAACCTTGGATTGGAAAAGGGCTCATTTTTCGCCCTAGGTTGGAAACCATCCAAGGTTTGTGCTTGCTTATATTCACCTGCAAAAGAATCAAAACTCGAAGGCCAAACATTAGCACCATGGCCAAAAATACCATAAACACTATATACCTTTTGTTGTTGAATTGGTGTGTTCCCCTTTATGGTAAGGAGCTTGACTTGTTTAGTGAGCTTAGTTATTTGCATAGCAACATCTTTCCCCAAAGCTCTTTCTTCAACTCCAACTCTTCTCCCTCTCGCACTTTTTTTTTTTTTGGCTGAGAGTTAGCACCATGCATCTCAAAAAGGTCATAAGTTTCCTCAGTAGTGATCTCTCCTATTGCCCCTCTAGCTGCATTGTCAACTATACTTTGGCTCTAAAATGTAAGCCTATCATAAAATAACTAGTTGAGTAATTGCAATGGATAATGATGGTGTGGGCATTGAATTTGCAACATCTTGAACCTTTCCCATGCCTTATGAAAAGGCTCTCTTTCCATTTGTGTGAAGGTTGCAATCTTTGATCTCAAATCTGCTGTCTTTTAATGATAGTAGAACTTCTCATGAATTTATTGTACACCTCCTCCCAAGTAGTTAATGAATCAGGAGTAAGTGTCATCAGCCAAGATTTAGCTTTATCCTTTAAGGTGTAAGGAAAGCAACTCATCCACAAACTGATCTTCAGTTAGACCTTGTACAGGAAAGGTCTGTATGGTGGAATAGAATTCCCTGATGAAATTAAAGGGATCTTCATTAGGCACTTCATAAAAAGATGGAAGCATGTTGTAGTGAATGTTCTTTAACTCATGATTTATGGGAGCTGCATTAAGTCTAATGTAGGATGTTGCAGTGCCTATGATTGGCTAGCATAATCCTTTATAGGTCGGGGGTTCTTTGCCATTTCTTCTTGTTCTTCTTGATCATTTTCTTCTTTAATTGGGTCAAATCTCCTTCCACCTACACTATGAATGTTATCAATAAAAGGGACAATCTCTCCTTCTAGAGATCTTCTCCCTAGTATAAAAATCTTGAAAAACAAAAGTAAGCAAAAACTAAAAACAAAAATAATTACAGTGAAATAAACAAATTTGCCTTGCTATTCCTCGGTAATGGTGCCAAAAACTTGTTCACCTAAAATATATTGTCCAAAAGTGACCCATAAATATACAGGGCAATTATAGTATATCGGAAATACCTAAGGTCGTATCTCTCAAAGAATTGCAAATGGAAATATTTGTCTCAATTTAAAGTAAATTAAATGAAAAAAATTTGAATGATTTGATTTTGAAAATAAATAATTGCAAAATAAGAAATTAAAAATAAATGTGGATTAAAATGCAATAGGTTTAAATGTAATGAATGAAAGATGCCTAGGGTTTGTATTTAGTTTATAAATCATATATGTTCATAAATATACCCATTTGATTATGCTTAAAACCTTAGTTTCTAACAACTTAGAGAATAAAAATCAATCTATTAGCAATTGCAATCATAGAAATCATTCTATCAAATCATATATAAAAAACTAAAGGATAATCTTAAAACTTATATTTCTAATTCATGTTAAGATCCTAAAGGAATGAATTCTGGAATCGAACTTCAACTCTCATTCCTTCATTCAAAATCTAAGTCAAACAATTGGTAGCTAAGCAATTGTTCAATAATAATTAATCAATTTAATTAGGAATAATAAAAATAATCATAAGGGATTATATTCAATTCCATATCATGAACACATCATACAAACCCTAGACAAGGATGAATTTAGCTCATGGGAAATAAAAAATTCATCATAATTTTATTATAATAAAAATAATTCATTGAATCAATTCTATCAATTCAATAATCCCAAAAAGAATTATAATAAAGAAATAAGAATTAAACCATATTGATCAATCCATTTTATCTGATTCAATCTCTTGAATCTTTATAAATGAATTCCCTTAAGAACCAAATTCTAATCTAAGTGTTGAAATATGAAAACTAAAAATAAAATTAAGAGAATAGAAAATTGGAAGAGAAGATACTATCCAAAATTTTTTTTTTGCTCCTTTTCTTTCTCCATACGGCCCTATTTAAAACAAAAAAATTTCCTCTTTTGTTTCTATTTTCCTAAAATAATTTAGGGCTAGAAATTCTTCAAAATCTTGGATAATCTTCAATATCTGCTCAGAGGTGATGCAGCAAACGATGGGATCTTGTAGCTAGGCACTGGGGACTAGTGGACTGCAGGAAGCAAGCTACTACAGGGCACTAGGGAAGGCAAGCAGTAGACTATGGTGTGCACTAAGATGGTTGTTGTATGCACTGCTGGGTTGCTGTTGCTGCTGTTGGGTGCTAGGAAGCTGCTGTATACATTGGGGATTGCTTCTACGCATGCTAGGGTGGCATGTTGAGCACCAGGAAGCTGTTACGTGCACTGGGGTGGCAAGCTAGCTCCTGCAGGGTGCTAGATGCTGTTGTGTGGCACTACTGCTGTGCATGGTTGCTGCACGATGGCATTCCTCTTGCTGTGCAACATTTTGCCCAATTTTTCATCTTTGCTCAAAACTTCTATTTTTTTTAATTATTTAATGCAACTAAAAGCAACTTAACAAACATATTAAAAACATCATAATATCATAAAAATAAATTATAAATTAACAATTAAAGGAACCAAAAATAAGATAAAATTATGAGAAAACAATGCATTCTATGCTTTAATCCTCCTTTTATATATAGAGGACCTTTCCACACTTAAAATCACCAACTTCTAGAGCTTGAAAAGTATTAATTTCAAGCAAACCACTTTGTATTTTCTCCTTACTTTGTAAAGCAAGTTAAGGGGTTTCTCTTTGATTCTTACTTAACTAGTTAAAGGCTTTTTGCCTGCCTGTTTGAGACTAGTCCATTGCCTAAGGTTTATGTTGGGAGGTTTTCCCTTGATTCCTACTTAACTAGTTAAAGGCTTTTTGCTCGCTTATTCGAGGCAAGTCTATTGCCTAAGGCTCATGTCCTCTATGAACTACCATGCCATCAAGGCTAGCTACCGCCTGCCACCCGAAGTGAGTCACTGCGCACCATCCAAGGTGATCCACTATGCCATCCGAAGTCAACTGCCATGCTGTCTAAGGCCAGTCATTTCCCACCGTCTGAGGTAGGCTGCTTTTCCCTTAATTTTCTTTTTTCTAATTTTCCTTGCCTCTTTTGGTTAGTTAATTAAATTGATTCATCTAGGTTGCTAGCTAACCAACTCTCCCCTCTATCACCTTCTTCACTTACTTTTATTTTGTTTTCCTTTACTTTATTATTAGGCTTAGTTTGGGGAATGTGTGACTTCTCTAGAACCCATAAGAATTAGAAGAGGTTTCCCCTAAGTTTGAGATTTCATTGTAATATTAACTCTCTTTTATTTCAAACTCTAATTGTGTATAAACTTTATAGATTGAATGATCATGCATATTACAAACTGCTCATGCATCTTTAATTGTTGATGAAATATATTTCAAGTTGCTCTTATATTAAATGGCCAAACTTATTTTATTACGATAAACCAAAAATCTAGTCCTCGAATCCTCTTTCGTTTCGAGGCTAGCGATCTTTTTCCTTTGGATAATAATTGAAGTCAAATGGGTTTTTTCCCTATATTTTTCCAAATAAAAATAAATTAAGGTGGAAACTTTAATAAATTTTTAAAATCAATCAAAAATAAGCCAAAGGGCTTCCTCGTGAGTTCTTTCCAAAATTAGCATTTCAATTCCTTTTAGCAGATCAGATCAGTGCTCGGGTTAGGCCTTACAGATAGAGAGTCCACTCGGGAGTTAATTTTCTTTTTATAAAAGGAAAAAATAAGTGGACTATTAATTGTTTTAAAAAGAGTTTGGCCTTTTAATATGATTGTGACTTTGTATGCATCACTTGCATAGGCTCTTTGCCATTCAACCTAGTTTTAGGAAAATAATGGATAGTGAGTAGCATCGAGTGGGTAACCCTCTTTTGGTCTACTCGTTGATAGTAAAATCATCCACCTCATGATAAATCCTTTAATCCTTTCAAAGGTGTAATGGGCATGAATGTACTACTGGACCCATGCGAGGCTCCTCGACTCACATGTGGTTAGGTATATTGCTGCTCTAATGTGACGAGTACCCAAATCGAGCCATCCTTACCCTTTCATATAATGAACTTAGATCCTGACTTTAGGTTGTATGTACCATAATTAAAACCTTGCATCTTTGCATTCTCATGAAATATTTTCCCTATGCATATCATGCATTCATATTGTATAACAAAACATGAATTCATCTCAAGTCTAGGTTGAACCTTGAACCGAAGAAGGGTCAAACATTTTTACCTTCGTTCAAATAACTTCCTCATAAACACTCTCATCGATATCCCATCACCTTATCCAATAACCCTTAAACCATTACCCTGAACCTTTGACCTCAACACCATTATCCCTTTACTCTAACCCTTAACCTAAGCACCTTCACTCCTTAACCTTAAACACACTCACTTTTATCCTAATCACCTTTACCCCTACAAACCTTAAAACCATCACCTTGACCTTTAACTTTAAACACCTTACCATAACCTTTATCCTAAATACCATCACCTTAACCACATACCTTAAACACTTCGCCTCAATCTTACCCAAAACACCAAATGCTAGAACCTTACACCTTAAATGTATACCTAAGCCACCTTTAGCCTTTCAACCTTAAGCTATAAACCCTATGGACACTTATTTCAGCACCTTCCAAATTAATTCTGAACTCTTCAAAACTGACCAAAGTATTATTGGCACAATCTGACTCCTTTTCTACCTTGACCAGACCTTTTGTTCCAAACAACATTTTTTCAAAACTGACTAGATTTTCTCTCAAACTAATTGCTCCAATGTCTTAAAATTAATTTTGAGCCTAACAATACTGACTGATATTTTTTCTGAGCTTTAAAACTTTCAAAAACTTACCTGAAAGCCTTAAAAAGGGACCAAAAAAGCACCTGGAAACCCATTTCAAATTCCCAAAATGCCCTTCTTTTTCATTTTTTAATATTTTTTAGTCCTATCCTTTTCATCTTTTCACTTCCCATATCACCCTCACCTCATTTTTCCTATAAATAGCCCTTCCATTTCTTCATTTAAAACACATCTTGACTTAGAGTTGATAGTTATCCTCTAATTTCTCTATTCTTCTCCCTTCAATCACTCTCTAATTAATTAATTAATCTTTTTGATTAATTAATTATCTCACCCTAACCAAGTTAATTAATCTTCTTAATTAACTAAAACTCTTTTTTTTTAAATTAATCACTCAATTAATTAATTAATTAATCTTTTTAATTAATTAATCACTCTTTAAAATCAAATTAATCATTTTTGTTAATCCATCTTTCATCTAAATTAACTAATTAATCTTTTTAATTGATTAATCTATCTATCCATTTCATCACATTTATTAGTTAATTAATCATTTTAATTAATTAATTAATCTCCCGATAAGATCTAATCATTCGGTCCCGATAAAATGGAACTTCGGTATGGTAAAACTCTTTATCCACTAAAAGTCAAGGTATTAGCCTTTTTTCTCTCAAGCCCAAATCAAATCACTCAATTCAATAATCTTTTAAACCCTTCCACTTAATCATGGAATGAATTATATGGGTTTTAATCCCCATTCAATGGGATACGTAGGCACATTTAGAATCTAAATCCAAACCTCAAATCCAAATCCTAATCAATCACGTTTTTCCTTTTTAATTAATGTAATTTGTCGATATTTTATTTTAATTTTCTCTATGTACTCATGTCATATTCATGCATCTTATTTACAATTATCATCTTATAATATTTGTCATTCATGAAATAATTTTTTCAAAGTCAAATTAAACTTAAGAGCCAAGTCGTGATTATTTAACTAAAAACTTAGTCCTCGAGTTCAACCTAGTTCAATGTTGATGATTTTGTCATTGGGTAAATTAATTAACTAAAATTAATGAATTAGAGTCACAATTGGGTTTTTCCTTAATTTTTGCATTTAAAAATAATTAGGGTGGCGACTTCAAAAAATCATTTTCAAAATCAACCAAATCTGAACCCGATGGTTCCATTATGAGTCTAAATCTGAATGAGCATCTTGGTTCTCTCTAGCGGACTGGGCTAGTGCTTGGGCAAGGCCTTACAGCTGGCCACTCTATTGGGGACTATTTGCCACCTTTTTGTTTAAATAAAAAGAAAATAAGAGGATTACAATTTGGTTATGGAAAAATTTTTCCAAAATAATCTCCATTTGGTTCATTAAGTATAATTTGACTTTCATGTAGCACTTTGCATAATAAAGTCTCCTTGCCTAACCTTAACTTTAGGAAAACTTTTGGATGGTGAGTAGCATTGGCTCGACAACTCTCTTTGAGTATGTTGGGAGATAGCGAAAGCATTCCACCCCGTGACAAATCTCTGATCATTTCGGTGGTGTAATGAGCAATCAATACCGTTAGATCCATGTGAGGCTCCTTGCCTCACATGTTATTAGGTATGTAACAACCCACACCTACCCTAAAAATTTTTGTGACAATTTGCTTGACTTATAACTATTAGGACTAAGTGTGTACCTTTATGGGAAATTATATTCTATGTGTTTAATGAGTATGTGGCATGTTAAATTAATTTTAATATGCATAATATGAGTTATTATTGTGAAATAAATGATTTACATGAAATGCATTAGCATAACATAATTTATTTAAATAAAATGAATTTTCATGCACAAAGACAATTTTTAAGCATAAAATAATTTTATGAGTATTTTAAAATAATTTTTAAATAAATATTTTGGGAGGGAATTTTAATAAAAATAATAAGAAAAAATATTTTATTTTTAATTTCCTATAATCAGCCCTAAATTAAAATCAAAAATCTAAATACCTAAAAGCCCACTACACTAAAACCCTCATAACCTAGCTCATTAAGGGCATTAGTGGAAATTGCCCAAAACTCTATATATAATAATGCAAAATTTGGCCATCCCTAATGTTTTAGCAGCCACCCTCTGTTATTTCTATATTTTGATAGAAAAATTCTCTCAAAACAATTCTCTCTACCAAAATTAAGAAAACAACATTAAACTTTGCGATTTCGCGACCATTTCATAAGTTTTTCTTTTCTTTTCAATTTGCTATTTGATTTTTATGAAACTAATATTGGAAAAATTATTTTGAACTAAATATTTACTGAATTTTATTCATAAAATTTGGGCTAGGTGATTTCTTGAGAGAAAAATCAATTTTTCTACCAAAAGCATCAACCTCTCTACGCGATTTCTCTAAAGGTGAATCCTATAACTCAAAATTAAAATTTTTATGCATAGGCCATACCAGGGGAGTGGTGATTTCTACATCTTGATTTCTAAACTAATTTTTGATATGTTTAGATGAAAAATATTAAGTTAAATCATATTTTTGCATATTACTGTAATGACTGAAAAGTTTCAGAAAGTAAAGAAATTCAAGGTTTTTGTGCTAGAACTTAGAAGTTGGAAAATTCTATGATTATTTATACATGTGGCTGCCAATTTATATATCGATGGATTCTAATATGATATTTGTTTTGTTTGGATGAGAAATAACAATTTAAATCATGTGTTTACATATCGCTGTAATGAACGAAAAGCGCGAAAAGTCATGATTTTCACCCTAAATCCTAAATTTGGAATTTTCATGCATAATTATGATCAATGGCTGCCAATTCATACATATGAATGTTCTAAACTGATATTTTCTATGACTAAATGAAAAATAATGGTTTAAACCACCTGTTTACGTATTGCTGTAATGACTGAAAAATATCATAAACAAGAAAACTCATGGTTTTTCATCCTAAAACTTAAAGTTAGAAATTTTCATGCATATGAATATATATGTGAGCCAATTCCTACATTTATATATTCTAAAATGATTTTTGTTTTGATTACATGAAAAATCTTGGTTCAAACCATATTTTTATATGTTACTGTAATAGACGAAAAGTACAAAAGTAAGAAAATTCAGTTTTTCCTTTAACAAGAACATTCAGCCTACATTGAGATTCTTAACCCAATGTCCATAATTTTTGTACGATGTATTTTAATGATTATTGATATGTATGAATGAATATTAAATGATTAAATTGCATGTTAGTTGAAGGAATCACCATAGACAAGACTAGAGGCAATTTGGTATACTTAAGGTATCTTAACCTTGGGTTGTGATTAATATGTGAATATGATTAGATAATATGGAAGTAGGTTATATGATGAGTTAATAATGAATTAATAATCTTAAATTTATGAAGAGATTGATTGAATGAATTGGTCATATGAGATAAGAATAATATTTGAAAGGTTATTTGTTAAGTTGACATATATGAAAGTGTTAAGTGCACTAAGATGATTGTTAAAGTGAATTGACATTAAGTTAGTGGTATTGAGTTCACCTTAGAAAGGTATTGACATGATTGTAATATGTTTTCATATGGGCCTATAAAGGCTAAGTGTACAAGACTTTTAAGTCAACATGTTATGTGCAAGTGATGAGTGCACTTATATGTGCAACTCTAAGTATATGTGAATGTTATATGTGCATGGGGTAGCTATGGGATAGGATAGCATCATGATTAAATAAATACTAAGTGTTGAATTAAATATCATGATCATGTTAGAGCTTGAGGAGCTTTAGAGGTTAAAAAAGGCTATATGAAATAAGAGCAAAGGAACCACAAGATGAGTAAACACTATAACCTTACTTCAAGTGTGAGTAACATTATGATATGTTACAAATATGTGATATCACATTATATGAGCCTTTGATATCTTGAAACCCAAGTTCATTCTATCCTCAAATATGATTAAATGATTTCTTTGTAAAGTTTGGGTTGCCAAAGGACAATTGGTCCAAACACCATTTTTTCGTTTATCTAATGATAATTCCTTGTGATTATTGCCCTAACTCATATTCTTTCTAAAACTACACTATTTTTGTATCTTTTGTTCAAAAGTTAAATTGCCATTGTTATTGTAATACATATTATTGTTACCTTAAATGTTATTATTATATGTGAATACCAATAGCTCTAGCTATGGTACCTTTAACCCTTTATGTAGAAGTCCTTATGCTGATGCGGGTAATCATCAGAACCTATTCACATGATCTTAACCCAATGGATAGGGGTTGTGTATCCAACTCAACTAGAAGGGGCGGTTCTAGTGGTGGGGCCTGATCAGCTTCATGCCTTCTAAGTGATAGGAGTTGGAATTTGGTTTAATGCCACCTGTCCTCTAAGTTTTTGAGTGATAGAACAACAACCTTCACTCTATAAGTGTTATAAGTGTGATTTTTGCAAACTTGTTAAATTGAACCTTTGCTAAATTGCAACTTGACTCATAAATTATAAATCATGTACTATGTGTATAAGCTATATGTTTCCTTTTCAAAGAAAGATGAGTTAATGTATGTGCTATATTGTTTACTGATTAAAATCATCTATCTCACCCTTTTTCTTTCCTTTTATGGTTCCAGGTGAGCAATATGAAGAGACAAGGTGATAGCTCAAGCATTCTACATCGCTTGGGGGAACTTCTTATCCAAGTCTTTAATAATACCATACAATGAAGAGTTGTCATTAGATGCTCTAGGAATATTTATTTTGATATTTGTTTGAGATGTTATTTATTAAGGTTTTCAAGTAGATTATGAATATTACTTTCCTTAAGGATTATATGTGAAGTGTCTAATTACTATCCTTCGCAACTAATGGTTTTCATATAATGTTTTAAATGAGTTATTGTATGAGGTTTGGCATGATCCTAGGCATGATTTGCATATGTGTCAATGGGTTCTATAGGCATGGCTGGCCTTATGTCTCCTTGTATTCTAGGACCATCATATCTCTAAAGTTGGGATGTGACAAGGTATATCAATGCTCTACTGGGACAGGGACCCTTAATCAAACCACCCTTCACCCTTTTGCATATAGTTACCCTAGCATTGACCCTAGGTTCCATAATAATGGAGATATTTGTGCATATACCCATGAAAATTTTTTGGCACGCATCATGATATTGCCATGCATATATAATATGAGAAGCTCAATAAGGTAAAAACACCTCAAAAACCTAAACCAGTGGTCTGTTACCCCAAAACGCCTCACATACTCACCCTATCAACATGTAAAGCCGGTGACCAACCATATGGAGGGAATCCTTTTCCTGGAACACCTTCACATTTATGCCTTCACAATTCTATATTCTTACTTATTTTTCTATCTATTTTCTATTTCAAGGTACCAATGGCCAACACCTTTAGCTCTTTTGACCAAGACGTGATAAGCACCTTTTTTGTCAATCTCCTCAAGAAATAAGAGGAGACTTTCCAAGCCATACTCACCATCGCTCTTAAGACCTAAGCTAAAACTTTCACCAATGCTCTCAATGCCCAGTCTGCCACCTTTACTGATGCCCTTAACTCCTAACACAAGTCGATCATCAATGAGGTCAAAGAAATGACCAACGCCACTGTCACTCCTCCTCCTGCTTATATTGAGCTTGCATCTTCCTAAGCCGAGACTAGCCATGCCCCTACTTTTACTCCTCCCATTATCGATCTCACCGATAATAGGAAAGCACTTAAAAATCCAACCTCTCTTATTGTGGACTTGAATGCAATCACTCCCTCACCCACTACAAATCCATTTCAAAGTGGAGATTTTTCTAGCTTTCCCGAAGCTAAGAAATTGATAGAGAAAATTAAGGCCATAGAGAGAACACTTAAGAACATCAAAAAGCATGAAGACATGATAGATGTAGACTCCTTAGCTCTCTTCTCAAATGCATGAGTTCCCCTAAAATTTAAGATGCTAGTTATAGACAAGTTTAATGGCATCACATGTCCCAAAACTCACCTCAAGGTGTATGTGGGCTCCATAAGGCCCTTTGGTGTGGATGACAAGCTCTTTGCTCAGTTTTTCCAACAATCTTTAACCAGAGCTGTTGTTAAGTGATTATTAGATTTGGACCAAAATCATAAGAAAACTTGGGATGACATCTGCAATACTTTTATCAAGCAATACCACTATAAAATTGAGGTGGATGTCACACATTGAGATTTAGAAACCACTAAGGAAGGCCAAAGAGAGTCCTTTACCACATTCCTTACAAGGTGGAGGGTGACAGCAACACAAATGGTGAACCATCCATATGAAGTAGAGCAAATTGACATCATTGTCAGAAACCTCCTCCCCCAATATCAGGCTCATATGCAAACTCAATACCTCCCTAGCTTCAAAGCTCTCATTACCATTGCCTCTAAGATCGAGGATTTGATTCAATAAGGACAAATTAAAGATGAATCCTCTAGTTTAAGATATCATAAGAACAACAATTACACCACTAACTCCACTACCAAAAGAGAAGGAGAGGTAAATGCTATCTCTTGTCACTAGCCAATGAGGTTAGAAAGGAGGGCTTTTTCTGAGCCAGAGATGCCCCTTAGCGTTGTTTACAAGAAAGCCTTAGAGGCTAATCTGGTTAAGCCTTTAAACCTATACCTCCTCCAAATCCCTTGCCCAAGGGTTATAATGCTACTGAGTACTGTGACTATCATCAAGGGCCGAGGCACAAAATTGATGCATGCAATGCTCTAAAGCACAAAATTCAAGACCTTATTAATAATAGAGACATCATTGCTCGTAGACCTAAAGTCTAGCACCACCACCTATCCTTTTCTAAACCGCTAAGCTCACCTGACCATCTCAAGCTTCACCTAATAATTGGCACTTTGAGAAGAGTGCTAGTGCTGCTATACCCCTATCTAAGTCTTTTGAGTCAATGTCTGAGTCACGTAAGCTTGAGTTTGAGTCTAGGTCTTTTGAGTTTGTTTTCTATTAAATTTTTCTTTGAATTTGAGTCTGTCAGGTCTTATCCTTCTGAGTCTATATTTCACCTTCTAAGCTTATCTTCTAATGTACTCGTGATGGGACTTTTATTAGTAGTAAAAATTTTAAACTTTCTAATTTGCTTTAATTTTTTCTGATTCATCTTTAAGTGGGACATCTTAAAAAAAAAAAAAGCAACCAAAAAAGAGAAAAAAAATTTAAAAACATGAAAAAAGGCAAAAGGATTAATTAATTATGGCATAAAAAATCCAAAATCCCATACATAGCATTTGCATGGCAGCAGTGGAAAAGCTCATAGATTGTTCTATATAAGACAAGATAGGGATGATCCAAGCATCGCAGTTCACAAGATCCCTATCTACATACATAAGAAGCTTATCAAAGAGAAGCCATGGAGTTGAAGACAGAATAGACCGAAAGGTATCATGACCAGCTGGATGCCATCAAGGAAAAGAGAATCGATGCTTTATGAAAAATTCAAGGTTATCAATAGAGACTAGCCGAGCACTTCAACTAGAAGATGAGAGACAAGGGTTTGCAAGAAGGAAATCTAGCTCTGGGAGAAATCCAAGCCCTTATTCATGATCTAAGAGGAAGTTCAAACTAAATTGAGCTAGATAGTACATGCTCAAGAAAATCCTACCCAATGGACGCACCATCTTCACATACATGGACTAAAACAAATTCTCCCATCTTGGCAACCCAGATCAGCTGAAACGATACATCATTTGAAGATGACATCTGTATTTCATTTTTGTTCTCATGCACATATAATGAGAACTACGTGGACTTGATTCTCCCTAAAAACAATAACCGACAAAAAAGTGATGTAAGAGATACGTAGGTAGCCTGACTCGGGTACGGTCCAAATCATAATATTTTATTTAAATCACATTTTCATACACTTAATTCTTTTGTGTAAACAAAAAAAAAGAAAAAAAGAAGGAAAGAATGCTTGCTAAGTTGAAAACCCAAAAGGCCAGCTTAGGTAGAAATTAGAGCAAAAATAAAAGATGTCTCATTTGATGGTGATCAAATTTTGCAAAATACAAACCCATCATTTCGACAAAAAGGATAGCCTTTTCAATGTCATTTATAGCTTATCATGTATCGTGTAGTCCTATCAACCTGTAAGTGTTTTGAACAAAAAGTAGAAAAGGGTCATGTTTGAAGTCATAGTTTAGCTACTCTTCTCCACCTCCTAAGGTGTAAATCTCTTGTGTCCTTGTCAGAGTCAGAGTCTACCACAAAGAGAGGTGGCCTTATACCAAATTCCAACTCCTATCACTTATAAAAGCATGAATCTAATCAGGCTCCATGGCTAGAACCACCCCTTATCCATTGGGTTAAGAGCATGTGCACAAGTTCCGATGGTTATCCGCATCGGCACGAGGATTCTGCATAAAGGGTAAAAGGTACCATAGCTAGAGCTAATGGTAATCACAATTAACAATATCACATAAGGCAATAATAACATGTATTCCAATAACAATAGTGGTTTAGCTTTCGAACAAAAGATACAATGATAGTGTAGTTCTAGAAGGAATATAAGTTGGGGTGTTAATCACAAGAAGTTCTCATTGGATAAACAAACTAGTTTTCGACCAAATGTTCTTTGGCAACCCAAGCTTGACAAAGAAATCATATAATAGTATTTAGAATGGAAAGAACTTGGGTTTCAAAAATGTCAAAGGCTCACATACAATGATATCACATATTTCTAACATAACAAAATGCTGCTTGCACTTGTAGAATGAATACGATGTTTACTCACCTTGGGGTTCCTTTGCTCCTAGTATATGTAGTCCCTTTGCACTTCTAAAGCTCCTTAAACTCTAACATAATATTTAATTTAATACTAAGTATTTATTTATTCATGATGCTCCTATCCCATAACTAATCATGCACATATAGTATACACATACACTTAGAGTTCACATATAGGTGTACTCATCATTTGTACATAACTCGTTGACTTTAAAAGTCTTGCATACTTAGGCCTTATAGGCTCTCATGACAACACATTACAATCACGTCAATACCTTCTTAAGGTCATTACAATATTATTACCTCAATATCAATTCACTTTAACGATTATCTTAATTCACTTTACACTTCCATACATGTCAACTTAATAATTAACCTTTCAAGTGTCATGCTTAACCCTTATGATCCTTTTTATTCAATTGTCACTTCATCAACTCATAACATGTGTTCATCACCAAGTCATCATAACATCTAGTTCCATATTTCTCAACCACGTTTGCATTCTAAATACAACATAAGATTAAGATACCTTAAGTATACCTTAAGTATACCAAAATGCATCTAAGCTTATCTAGGATCATACCTTTAACTAACATGTAATTTTATCATTTATTATACATACATACATGTCAATAATCATCAAAACACATCACATAAGAATTATAAACATTGGGACAAAAGTATTTATATAGGCTGAATGCATCACCAAATTAAAAACTAAATTCTTTTTCTTTTTGCACTTTCCGTCTATTTCAGAAATATGCAAAAACATGGTTTGAACTAAGATTTTTCATGTAAGTACAATAAAAATCATTTTAGAATTTTAATCCATATGAATTGACCACATTTGGTGTTGTTTATACATAAAAATTCAACTTTTGAATTATAGAGTACAAAACCATGAGTTTTCCTATTTTTAGTATTTTCTGGTCATTTCAGAAATATGTAAACAGATTGTTTAAACTATTATTTTTCATTTAATCATAGAAAATATCAATTTAGAACACATCCATACATGATTTGGCAGCCATAGATAGTATTTATACAAAAAAATTCCAAGTTTAAAGGCTTAGGTGAAAAATCATGAGTTTCCACGCTTTTCATTCATTACAACAATAAATAGACACATGATTCAAATCATTATTTTTCATCTAAACAAAACAAATATCATATTAGAGTACTTCCTCACATAAATCGGTAGCAACATATCAATTTAGTAAGAGAATTTTCCAACTTCTAAGTTCTAACACAAAAACCTTGAACTCCTTTGTTTTTCGAAACTTTCCAGTCATCAGAGAAATAAGCAGAAATATTATTTAATCTAATATTTTTCATTAAAACAGATCAAAAATCAGTTTAGAGAATAACAATACACAAATCGCCCTGCCCCCCTAGTGGTGTTTATGCATAAAAATTGTGATTTTAAGTTATAGAATTCACCTTTGGAGAAATTCTGTGGAAAGAATTGTGTTTTCGGTAGAAAATAGATTTTCTCCCCCAAAAACTCACCCAACCAAAATTAAATCTATAAAAATTAGTAATCAACTAGTTCAAAATAATTTTCCCATAATTTATTTTATAGAAATCAGTTTAGAAATCAAAAGAGAAGAAAAACTTATGATTACGGTCAAGAAATCGTGAAACGGAAAGGTGTCTTCTTAATTTCAGTAGAGAGGAATATTTTGAGAGGATTTTTCTACCAAGATACAGAAATATTAAGGTGATGGCTGCTGGAAGTCTATTCTGGCCAAAATTTAGAATATACACTAGGGTTTGGGTGAAATTTCCACTAATACCCTTAATGAACTAGGTTAGGAGGATTTTAGTGTAGTGGGCTTTTGGGTATTTGGGCTTTTTATTTAAATTTTGGGCTGATTATAATTAAAATAAAAAGAATATTTTTCTTATTATTTCTGTAATATTTCCCCCCAAAATATTTATTTTTAAAAATTATTTTAAAATACTCATAAAATTATTTTATACTTAAAAATCGCCTTTTTACATGAAAATTTATTTTACGAAAAATAATTTATTTCATGCTAATGCATTTTATTCAAATCATTTATTTCATAATAATAATTCATATTAGACATATTAAAGTTAATTTAAAATGGCCCAAACTCATAAATCACATCACAGATGAATTTTTATAAAATTGAATATTTTGTCACAATAACTCTTAATTCAAGTAATTTGTCACGAAAACTCATAGGGTAGATGTGGGTTGTTATATATAGCCCTCTTCCTACTAGTGGCTCCTCCTACAGTCTCTCCCTCCTCAGCTATGTCACCCTCTATTCCCTTCAGCTATGTCACCCTCTATTCCCTTCAGCAGAGCAGCCTGATACTCTCTCTTAATTAGCCAAACCACCTTTATTAATCATTTGGCATACCTCTTTATGGTCCCAAGTGAAATCCTAAAATAAACAGTAGCTAGCCATCACCTGATAGCTCTGGCAATAGGAGCTATGATCTGCACAGACTCTAAGAAGCGAAAAAAAAAATAAGGGCACATCTTGAGTCTGCCTCATCTGCCTTAAAGACCCTCATCCCCTAGTGGAAATGAGTTTACCTCATCTGCCTTAAAGACCCTCATCCCCTAGTGGAAAGTTATTAAACCTAAGCCTAATATGCAAACCATTCGATGCCCATGGCCCCTAGTAAGGAGAGATCTAATCCTTTACTGTTGGTAGTGTCACATCCCAACTTTAGAGATATGATGGTCCTAGAACATGGGGAGACTTAAGGTCACCCACACCTGTAGAACCTACTTACACATATACAAATCATGCCTAGGATCATACCAAATATCTTATAATAACTCATTTAAAACATTATATGAAAATCTTTAGTTGTGGAAGATAGTAATTAGATACTTCACATATAATCCATAAGGAAAAACAATATTCATAATTCACTTGGAATCTTAAGAAATAATAACATCTCAAAATAAACATAAAAAATAAATATTCCTGGAGCATCTAATGACAACACTTCATAACATAGTATTATTAATGACTTTGACAAGGAATCCCCTAAGCAAAGTAGAATGCTTGAGCCATCACTTTGCCTCCTCACATTTGCTCACCTGGAACCACACAATAATAACATGTATCACAATAACAATGGCAATTTAACTTTTGAACAAAAGATATAAGGATAGTGTAGTTTGTGAAAGAATATAAATTGGGGCAATAATCATAAAGGTATTATCAGTGGATAATCAAAATGGTTTTAGACCAATTGTCCTTTGGCAACCTAAGTTTAACAAAGAAATCATAGAGTTTTATTTTAAAATAGAAAGAAATTGGATTTCAAGAATGTCAAAGGCTCACATAACATGATATCACATATTTGTAACAAAACATATTGTTACTTATGCTTGAAACATGAATATAGTGTTTACTCACATTGGAAGCAGGAATATAAAGTTTACTCAACTTGTAGTTCCTTTGCTCCTAATTCATGTAGCCCTTAGACTTTTAAGACTCCTCAAGCTCTATCATAATGTTTAATTCGATACTTAGTATTTCTTCAATCATGATGCTATCCTATCCTATAACTACCCCATGCCCATCTAACGTTCATATATACTTAGAGTTGCACATATAAGCACACCTCATCACTTACACATAACATTTTGACTTAAAAGTCTCGTACACTTAGCCTTTATAGGCCTATATGAAAACACATCACAATCATGTCAATACCTTTCTAAGGTCATCATAATATCATTATCTTGATATCAATTCATTTTAACAATCATCTTAGTATACTTAACACATCAATACATGTCAACTTAACAAATAACCTTTCGAGTATCATGCTTAACTCTTATGTTCCTTTCACTCAATGAATCACTTCATCAACTCAAGACCATTTATTCATTATCGAGTCATCATAACATCTAGTTCCATATTTCCCGGTCACATTCACATTCTAATCACAATATGAGGTTAAGATATCTTAAGTATACCAAAGTGCCTCTAGGCTTGTCTAGGGTCATACCTTCAACTAACATGAAATTTTATCATTTATTATACATGCATACATGTCAATAATCATCAATATACATTGCAAAAAATTATAAACATTAGGATAAAAATCCATGGTAGGTCAAATACATTATCAAGGGAAAAACTAAATTTTCTTACTTTTTGCACATTCCATCTATTATAGTAATATATGAAAACATAGTTTGAATCAAGATTTTTCATGTAAACAAAACAAAAATCATTTTAGAGCATTAATCTACATGAATCAACAGCAATAGGTGTAACATGTACATGAAAATTCTAATTTTAGGTTTTAGGATGAAAAGCCATGCGTTTTCTTGTTTTCAGTATTTTTTTATCATTATAGTAATATGTAAGTAGGTGGTTTAAACCATTATTTGTCATTCAATCATAGAAAATATCAGTTTAGAACATCCACATGTATGATTTGGCAGCCATAGATAATAATTATGCATGAAAATTCCAAAGTTTAAGGCTTAGGGTGAAAATCATGAGTTTTCGCGCTTTCCGTTCATTACAGCAATATGCAAACACATGATTTAAATCATTATTTTTCATTGAAACAAAACAAATATCATATTAGAATCCATTCATATATGAATTAGCGGCCACATGTTTAATTAATAATAGAATTTTTCAACTTCTAAGTTCTAGCACAAAAACCTTGAATTCCTTTGTTTTTTGAAACTTTTCGGTCATTATAAAAATATGCAGAAATATAATTTAATCTAATGTTTTTCATCAAAAAACATCAAAAATTAGTTTAGAAATCAATGATGCAGAAATCACCCACCATTAGTGATGTTTACACATAAAAATTTCAATTTTAAGTTATAGGATTCACCTTTGGATAAATCGTGCAGAAAGATTTGTGTTTTCAGTACAGAATTAAATTTCTCTCTCAAAAACTCACCCAAATAGAATTAAATCTATAAAAATCAGTAAACACCTAGTTCAAAATAATATTCTCATAATTTATTTCATAGAAATTAGATAGAAAATTGAAAGAGAAGAAAAACTTATGAATACAGGTGAGAAATCACAAAATTGAAAGGTGTTTCCTTAATTTCGGTAGAGAGAAATATTTTGGGAGAATTTTTCTGCCAAGATATAGAAAAATAGAGTGATGGCTGCTGGAGTGAGATTGTTGGCCAAAATTTTCGTTATATATTAGGGTTTGGGGTGCAATTTCCAAGTTTGCCCTTAATGAGCTAAGTTAAGAGTGTTTTAGTGTAGTGGGCTTTTAGGTATTTGGACTTTTTATTTAATTTAGGGCTGATTATGGATAATTCAAAATAAAATATTTTTCTTATTATTTTCATTAAAATTTTTGCCAAAACATTTATTTAAAAATATTTTTAAAATACTCATAAAATTATTTTATGCTTAAAAATCGCCTTTTTACATGAAAATTCATTTTATGAAAAATAAATTATTTCATGTTAATGCATTTTATTTAAACCATTTATTTTACAATAATAATTCATATTAGGCATACTAAAATTAATTTAACATGCCTCAAACCCATAAATCACATCACACATAAATTTTCACATAGTCACATAATTTGTCACAATAACCCTAAATTAAAATAATTTGTCACTAAAACTCTTAGGGTATATGTGAGTTGTTACGGGCAGTGCTAAAAATGTGTCCTCCAAAGGCAAGTTGCAAGCAACCATCTTATCCAATCTTTGACCAAGTCTCAACAAAGCATATGCAGACTAAAAAGCAGAGGCCACCACCCAAAAATTATCCATTAGCCACACTTTCAAGATAACTCAAAATCTAAAACCAGACAACCACAAAGCACCCAAAACAAAAAGGGTAAGAATAGACAAAATTTTTTTGTCTAAGAATAACTAGCAAGACAATCCATCTCTCTAAATCACAAACAAAGAAATTAAGACTTATCAGTGTCTCTACTAGCACAACTCCAGCAAAAAAAAAAAAAAAAGCCTCTGCTTCATCTACCACTAGCATTATCCCAATCAGCAGGCTTATATCTGACTACCATGCAGAAAACCAAGGTCTTCAACTTGAGCCTCTATCCTCCCTCATATCTCCTTAGTCACCAGGATCGTGAAACTTTTCAATCATACTGGTTAAATTCACCTAACCATTATCAACCATCATCAACCAACATCTGGCATGTAACATCTTAAGGTAAGTCTAAAACTCCTAAAAAATATAGAAAATGCCAAACTCCTCGAGAATGGACACATCTCCTTCTCAGCAGCACCTAAATAGGCACCTCGGGCCGCCTAACCTTAAAATCAAGCCCTCAAAGAAATCTCAATCCCCTCGAAGTCTTCATAAAGCCACCATGGCAAATATCCCATACCAATCCAAGTTGAGTTTCTCAAACTTTGTAAAGTTTCTTAGTCCACAAATGCATGTCTTTGCATGACACAAAAGTCACATGAAAAAAATTGCATTCATAAAGCAAACATGTAAATCCACCCTCATGCATCCATGCAATCATCCATTATAGACATCATTACAAATCATGCATAGCATAGAAGTCATCCATGAAAGGTCTATGAATTCTAAAACATGCATGCATCATCTGTGCACTAGCATCTATGCAATCATCTACAATCATGCACCATCATGCATAAGCTGAGCTAATAGCCTCACTAGCCTCTCCTAAAGCTAACCAATACTTCCTTAAAGCTAATTGATACCTCTTAAAGCTGACTAATGTCTCTTTGAAGCTAAGTGATACCTTTTCAGATCTAATCAATGAAGTGTGACTTTCAGAGTCCCTTTACTCCTGAAAAGTTCTTTTGAGCCTTCCAAAAGGCCCAACGTCTCAAATTCAAAAGCCTAAGTTTCTTTAGCACAACCAAAATCTTATCAGAATCTCTTGAGCTAACTTACCATAAGCTGAGGCTCTCTCTTTACCAATATCTTGTCAGAATCTATCAAGCTGACTCACCATAGGCCGAGGCTCTCCTCTTATTAAAATCTTTTCAGAATCTCTTGAGTTGACTCGCCATAAGTGGAGGCTCTCCTACCAAAATCTTGTCAAAATCTCTTAAGCCGACTCGCCATAAGTTGAGGCTCTCCTTTACCAAAATCTTATCAGAATCTCTTAAGCCAACTTGCCATAGGTTGAGGCTCTCCTTTCACTAAAATATCTTGTCCAAAATTCTCTTCCACCCATAAATGTCTAGAAATGGTCACCTAGACATCTATGTGGTTCCTTTTTCCATCTTTTTTTATCCAAATCTATAATTTCACCCATAAAATGTCTAGAAACGATCACCTAGACATCTATATGGTTCCACTTTCCACCTTTTTTACCCAAATCATCTTTACCTTTAGTATTAAGACCAAATACATATCTATGATTGAGATTTACTCAAATCATCTTTACCTCTAGCATTAAAGCCAAACAGATAGCCTTGATTGAGATTACCCAAATCTTCTTTGCCTCCAACATTAAGGCCGGGCAGATAGCCTTGATTGAGATTAACCCCAGATCATCTTTATCTCCAACATTAAGGCTAGACATATAGCCTTGATTGAAATTCACCAAACCTTCTTTATCTCCCACATTAAGGCCAGACAGATAGCCTTGATTGAAATTCATCAAGACCATTCTTGCATCCAACATCAAGGCTGGACCAATAAACATTGACAAAACCTCATTTATCTTGGGGGCATCCTTCTAAAGTATCTGACAAGAACACACAAGCCAGAGTCTAACATGGCACCTCTTTCCAACGTTCACTATCATCAGAAACACTTTTTATTCAAAGCCAATTTTGGTGAAGGGGTAGCTGTGAACCTTTGTTTTAGCACCTCCAAAATTAATTTTGATCTCTTTAAAACTAACTGAAGTATTCTTGGCACAATTTGACGTCTTTTCTACCCTAACCAAACCTTCTACCAGATAGTATTTTTCCAAAACTGATTGAATTTTCTCTCAAACTGACTGCTCAAATGTCCTAAAATTAATTTCGAGTGTAATGATATTGACCGATATTTTTTCTAAGCTTTAAAACTTCTAAAAACTAACCTGGAAGCCTCAAAAATGGACCAAAAAAGCACCTGGAAAATCAGCGGTGCGGATCCGCCTCTTTGACACGGCCAGTTGCACTGCCTTAACACGGCTGCTGTGTTAGGTGGTGCAGATCCGCGCTGCCCACTAGGTTCAAATTCCTAAAATGCCCTTCTTTTTCATTTTTTAATATTTTTTAGCCTTATCCTTTTCGTCTTTTCACATTTTCACTTCCCATATCACCCTTACCTCATTTTTCCTATAAATAGCCCTTCCATTTCTTCACTTAAAATACACCTTGAGTTAGAGTTGATAGCTATCCTCTAATTTTTCTCTTCTTCTCCCTCTAACCATTCTCTAATTAATTAATTATCTCATCCTAACCAAGTTAATTAATCTTTTCAATTAACTAAAACTCTTTTTCTTTTTAATTAATCACTCAATTAATTAATTAATTAATATTTTAAATTAATTAATTAATTAATATTTTTAATTAATTAATTAATCACTCTTTAAAATTGAATTAATCATTTTTCTTAATCCACCTTCCATCCAAATTAATTAATCAATCTTTTTAACTGATTAATCCATCCATTCATTTCATGACAATAATTAGTTAATTAATCATTTTAATTAATTAATTAATCTCCTAATCAGATCCAATCATTTGGTCCCAATAAAATGGAATTTTGGTCCAGTAAAATTATTTACCTAATAGAAGCCAAGGTATCAACCTTTCCTTTCAAATCCAAATCAAATCAATCAATCCAATCAACCTCTAAACCCCTCCACTTAATCGTGGAACGAACTACATGGGGTTTTGATCCCCATTCAATGGGGGTACATAGGAACATTTGGAATCTAAATCCAAACGTCAAATCCAAACCCCAATCAATCTCATATTTCCTTTTTGATTAATGTAATTTATGGATATTTTATTTTAATTTTCTCTTTGCACTCATGTCATATTCATGCATCTTATTTACAATTATCATCTTATAATATTTATCATTCATGAAATCAATTTTTCAAAGTTAAATTAAACTTAAGAGCCAAATCGTGATTATTTAACAAAAAACTTAGTCCTATAGCTCAACCTGGTTCGAGGCTAGTGATTTTATCATTGGGTAAATTAATTAACTAAAATTAATGAATTGGAGTCGCAATTGGGTTTTTCCTTAATTTTCTCACTTATAAATAAATTAGGGTGGCGACTTCCAAAAATTATTTTCAAAATCGACCAAATCTGAACACAAGGGTTCCATCATGAGTCTAAACTCGAATGAGCATCCCAATTCCCTCTAACGGATTGGGTTTGTGCTCAGGCGAGGCCTCACAAACCCATAACCATAAAACCATACATAACCCTAAAAACCCTACTACTTAACCATAAGCCTCAACCCCAGCCCCTATCCTTATCAAAAAAAAAAAAAAAAAAAGAAGCCTAAACACCTTAGGTTATCCATGCCAAAACCCTTAGGTTATCCATGCCAAAACCATCATCTTGATCCTACCCCCTGTTCAAAATCAAACCCACTATCCTTAAAACCAATACCCATGGCCCATTACCTTCAAAACTAGCCTGTTACCCTTAAGCTCAACAACCTTGGCCCAACACACTACCTTAAAACTAATACAGTTGATCTTACCCTAAACCCAAAACATTTGCCCTATCTCACCTTAAGCCCAAAAAATAGTTGGCCCATGACACAATAGGGGAGCCTTTTCTCCTAGGATCTACATGCCTATAACTTCATCATCTCTTCTGTTCCATACCTGTCACTTACCTTGCTGTTTTGATTTGAAGGTACCAATGGCTGACCAGTTGATATGGCTTCTCTGACCACACTTGTGACTAGACTACTTAAGAAGCAAGAAGAGCATTTCTGAGCTATCTTAACTGCTCAACAAGCCCAATTCGAGGAACAAAGGCAATTGATCATTAAGGAAGTTTGGGAGGCTAGCCTTAACCATCCTAACCCAAACTTTATCTTGAACTAGATCGATCATAGCCCAAATTTGAGCCAAACAAACTCATATCTAATCCAAGGTGGGGAAGTTTTCTGCTTATAGAGAAATTTAAAGCCATGGAAAGAACCATCAAATCCCTAAAGCACTGCGATGATCTAATTGATGTGGACAGTTTAACCTTGTTCCCTCATGCCAAGCTTCCTCTTAAATTCAAAACGCTTGAACTGGGGAGATTTGATGGAACCACTTGCCCCGAGACCCATCTTAAGATATATGTGGGGGTAATGAAACCTTTGGGACTTAGCGATGAGCTCTTTGCTTAATTGTTCCAACAATCACTAACTAGTGCTACCAGTAGATGGTTCCTTTTACTAGACAAGAGCCAAAAAAGGACATAGGATGGTATCTGTCATGCCTTTATCAAGTAGTATCATTACAATAGTGAAATAGACATCACTAGGCGTGACTTGGAAACTACCAAGTAGCTTCCAGAGGAGTCCTTCTCCATATTCCTTATAAGGTGTAGGGCTAAAACTGCTCAAATGATAAATAGACTAACAAAACAAGAACAAGTGGACATCTTTATCAAAAACCTATTTTCGACCTACCGAGTCGACTTGTCAACCCAATACCTACCCACTTTGAAAGCTTTGGTTGCAACTACATCAAAGGTTGAAGATCACATCTAAAGTGCATTATTTCAACCTGAATTCTTGACCATCAACAAGAATAGTGATGAAGAACCCAAACCCAATTCAACCTCACCTTACCTCAGCCCCAAGTGACATGATATGGAAGAGTTCAAGTTCAGCTAATCTAACCTACCTGAGATTGAAATCCAAGTCTGAGCCTAAATCACAAAGTTTGAGTCTAAATTTGAGTCTGAGTCTATCATCTTGTTTTCCTTTTCTTGTATTTTTTGTCAATCATGTTAGTCCTTTTTTGTTATCTTGAAATAAAATTATCCATTATAATAAAACATCCATATTTTTTTAATTATTTGTGTACTTGTCTTTCTTGTTCTAAACATGGATGAACTTTGAAGAAAAAAAAAAGAGAAAAAGAAAAAAAATAGAAAGCAAAAAAGAAATGAATAGTTAATTAAATTTGCCATAGCTAACACATGTTGGAGTTAAGGTGCCATCAAGAATTGTTTTATGAGGCTCCTAATCAAAGAAGGTTAAGAAATAAACATCTCATTAAATAGTTGAAGCACAAAATCAAATGGTACACCTCAGCAAGGGGCAACAAGTTTTTCAAATCCAAAATTCAAAGATTAGCGCCCCTCAAAGTGAAGAAAGATGGTGGAATGTTTTCTCTCAATTTTCATTATTACAAGTTCACTAAGTTGGAAACTCGAAAGGGCATCTTAGGTAAACGTTAGAGCTAAGAAAGGAAAGAAAAAAAAATGGAAGGGAGAGAGAGAGAGAGAGAGAGAGAGAAAGCTCATCTAAGTCATCTTCCCTCATGTCCAAAGTTGTCAAATCATCTTCAATCAATCTGTCTCATCTCATGTCTTCAAAGTCATCCTTCCTCATTAGAGGCTCATTCTCTAAAGTGATATTGTTTTCTATGTCATTATCTCATAGTGGGGCCATATCCTTCTAGGTCATCGTCATCTTTTGTTAATCCATCCTGTCGTTTAGCTGAAAGAGCTTAGGCACAATATCTGACATTGGTAGTTTGTCATGTTCCTATCTCTCATTGGGAGCATGATTCCCAAGTTGTCTTTTCTCACTAGTCCTTTAGCCACTCCTTAGTGCACTTTCTTTCAACGAGTGTGTCATGTATGCTTAAACTAATAGAGTGTCACCTTAAATGTCTCTTCAGTCTCAAAATGACAAGATTAGCTTAGCTTGTTCTTTTCCATAAATCATGCTACAAATAGAAAAATCATATAACCTCCCTAATCCCTTTTAGAATTTCCAACTCACTTTCAAACCATTCCTAAACTTCATAGTGTACCATCTCCAAGCCTAATTGGCAAAATCATACCATCCTTTCTAGCTCAAGCCTCATACCACCCTTTCCTTGGCAATGTCTCATCATCTTCCAAGGGCCAAGCCTATGGGTAGAATTAACGATCCCAAATCTTTCAATATTCATCAATCCTTAAAGCCAGTGTTCTTTAGCATAACCAAAATCAAGTCATATCTTACAAAGCTTAAGAAGGGCTTGAATCACTCAAAATCAAGTCATTCCATATCTCTATGGAAAAATCTCATTATCCTTGAAAAGATAGAGCATCATTGGCAAATTACATCACTCGCAAAGTCCAACTGAGCCAAGGCCTGCCAATATTTTGATGGGCATTGAAAGTCTAGTGCAACCATGTCAAAGGGCAAACCCTTATCCATGAAACCCAAACCAAAAAGCCTTCACCATGAAGCCCAAGCCTAAAAGCCTACACTATAAAGCCCAAACTAAAAAGCCTTTACCATAAAGCCCATTATCTTCTCTAAAGACAACACTTGACCGAGCCTTCCTAACTAATTCCTTAGCCTGACCTTTCCTCTAAACCAGACTTGGCCTTCCAATTTGACATCTTACAAAGTCTAACATCCTGAGAAAAGAAAATCTAACAGAGCCTTCTAAATGAACTCCCTAAAGGCCATAACTTGACCTAGCCTTCTAAACCTGATTAAGCGACCTAGCCTTCTAAACCTGATTAAGCCTAAGGCAGAACTTGATCAAGCCTTCCACATGGACTCCCCAAAGGTTGTATCCTAACCAACCTGAAGTGCTAGACCTGACTTAGCCTTCCATATGGACTTCTCTGAGGATAAGCTTGACAAACTGACCTTCCCTAAACCTTCTAACCTAATCATCTTTAAAGACCAGACCCTTATGATCAAGCTCTCTAATCTAGCCTCAAACCAAATTTTCTCCAAAGTTAGACTTATCTAAGCCTTTTATATTGAACAACTTGATCTTTTCCAAGACCACACCTTGCTTGACTTCCCAAAATGACTTCTTCCTAAGTTGAACTGATAGCCATTGACTAACCAGTCTCACAATTGATATGCCCATTTTTAGCTCAGAGCTAGCCAATCAACCAAAAACCAATTGGCCAAACCGCTTTCCTTTCTCATCCTAAAGTTGGGGCACCTCCTTTCCAAATAATCACCTTCTGAATAGAGGCATCTTTCTCTAAAAGACTAATACTTTTATCAGGCTAACCTTTTATGGGTTTAAGGTATCCAATCATTACATAATTATCCATCATTTTTGCATTAAATAAGCTAATGAATCAAAACAGATTGCCAAACTCATGAAGTAAGATAGATCATCAACCCGATCAATCTGAATCAATCTCTTTTCAAAAATAATCCCAAAATCACTATTTTTACCATTCCTACCGTACATGATGGTCATCTTTTTGATCCTACCAGATAGGATCCTTACTTTTCATTCCTACCAAAATGGACCATTACTTTTACTATTCCTACTAGATGGGACAGTTATTTTTACCATTCCTACTAGACAGGATGAGCATCTTTTTTATGCTACTAGACAGGATCATCATTTTTCATTCCTACCGTAAAGGACAATTCACCCAACCTTCTTTATTTTCTAATATTTGGGCTGAACATATAGCCTTAATTGAAATTTACCAAGACCATTATCGCAGCCAACATCAAGGCCAAACAAATAGCCATTGATAAAGTCTCATTTATCCTAGAAGGTCTCCTCCCAAAGAACATGACAAGAACACACAAGCGCAGAGTCTGACATGGCGTCTCTTCCCAACGTTTAGAATCATCAAAATCACCTTTTATTCAAAGCTAATTCTGATGAGGGGGCAACTGTGAACCCTCAATTTTGCACCCTCATCATCTAAATGCAGCCTTAGCATTTGCTGAGTTTAACATGTTATGCGGAGCTGTTACAGTAGTCCTGGTAACTGGTTAGTGGGCAGGGGTTTGGGGGCAGCGCCCCCGAAAGAAAATTTTTTAGCCTTCAATTACATTGCCACCAAACATCTAAAATTCCAAAACTTCATACCAACAACCAATATCTAAAAAAAAAAAAAGGGGCCAATCAGCATACCCACCGAGGTGCCAGCGACGCAGCCTAGGCCTCTAGTGGCGCGAGCCCCGCTACTCGCCTGCAGTACCTAAAATACCCCCTAATATGATTTTTCTACTTTTTTCTAGCTCTACCCTTTTAGTCTATTCACTTTTCCACTTCCCAAACTACCGTCACTTACTTTTCTATAAATATCCTCCTTCACTTCTCATTTCTACACATCTCTTGAATTAGTATTGATGGTTATCTACTAATTCCTCTCTTCTCCTCCCTCCAACCACTCTCTAATTAATTAATTAATCTTTTTAATTAATTAATTATCTCACCCTAATCAAGTTAATTAATCTTTTTAATTAACTAAAACTCTTTTTTTAAATTAAAATTAATCAATTAATTAATCTTTTTAATTAATTAATTAATCACTTTTTTCCAAAATCAAATTAATCCTTTTTCTTAATCCACTTTTCATCCAAATTAATTAATTAATTTTTTAATTAATTAATTCTTCTATCATTTTCATCATATTAATTAGTTAATTAATCTCCCAATCAATCCAGTCATCCGGTCCTGATAAAATGAAACTTTGGTCCAGTAAAACCCTCCACCCACCAAAAGTCAAGGTATCAGCCTTTTTCTCTCAAACCCAAATCAAATAAATCAATTTGATCAACCCTAAACCCCTCCACTTAATCGTGGAATGAACTATGTGGGTTTTGATCCCCATTCAATGGGGTACGTAGGCACGTTTGGAATCTAAATCCAAACCTTAAATCCAAATCTCAATCAGTTCCCTTTCCCCTTTTTTTTCTAATTAATTTGTTGATGTTTTATTTTAACAATGCATTCATATTATGCCATATTCATGCATTTTCTTTAATATCATCTTATAAATATCATTCATAAAACCTAATTTTCAAGTCAAGTTAAACTTAAGAGCCAAATTTTGATTATTTAAAATCAAAAACCTAGTCCCCGAACTTAACCTAGTTCGAGGCTAGTGATTTTTATCCATAGGCAAATTAAAATAAAAAAATTAATGAATTGGAGTCAAATTGGATTTTTCCTTAATTTTCCCAACTAAATAAAATTAAAGTGGCAACTGCTAAAATCATTTTCAAAATCAACAAATCCGAACCTGAGGGTTCGATCGTGAGTCTAAACCTAAACGAGCATCCCAGTTCCTCTAGCGGATCGAGCCGGTACTCGGGTGAGGCCTCACACTTAGATGCTTTGGGAGTTTTATTTTTGGAATGTAATTCATTTGATAGTTTATTTGGAGTCTTAAATATTCTTTTCTTATGGATTGTATTTAAATTTAAAACTATTCTTTCGCTAGTTAAAGTTTTCTTTATTATTAGAAATTTAAGTTAATGCATGAGGTTTTGGTATGATCCTAGGCAGTGTTTATATGTACATGAGTGGGTTCTATGGGCGTGGGTGACCTTATGTCTCCCCATGTTCTAGGATCATCACATCTCCAAAATTGGGATGTGACAAAGTTGGAATCAGAGCTATAGTTTTTAAGTCTCGTATAGACTTGTTTGTTCATTGGGTTGACTAAGTATAATCTTAGAGTATGTGAATTTTCCCATCATGTCACTTGCAGTCTATCGTTAGTATAGTTCCATAAAATCCTAATATGCTATAGTACTCCTTGTTACTGTTCTATATGCCTTATGATTCTTTTATCAAATGACTAAAAAGAGTACCCCTACTAGAGGACCTCGACCTAGAGCACCTTGCATAACGTGCAAGAGGACTTGGCTAGAGATGTTCAAGAAGGTCGTGCCTATGATCCACCTCAAGAGAGAGAATACTCTTGATAAAGAGGACCCTCTGGAGTGTCTAGGTTATGATTGGATTCAGAGTAAGATGCAAATGTTTGAAAGCGACTGCTCAGGCTTGATGGAGGAAAATCAATGTCTTAGGTCCTTAGTGCATATTTTGAGGGAGGATGTAGAGTAGCTTAAGATAAGAGATGTCGAGTAGATGGGAGACCATACACCTAGAGATTCTTGCTGCTCACTATCTAGGACTTTGTCTTCAATTGGTCGTATGCTGGATAGAGTCTTTTACTATAACTGTAGTGGCTTTGGTCACATTACTATTAATTTCCCTCATATCAATTATTCGCCTGAGCAACCCTAGAAGCTACTTGATGTTTGCCCTGACAAGGAACACAACTAAGACTCTCGCTAGTAGTTGGTAACTATTAGCCTAGTGGAATAGGATTTATATGATATGAATGATATTATATGACTACTTAACTATTTGGCTTGGGTTTAATCTTCTATTGCCTAAGAGATGATTGACTTTTAAAATGATAGGAGAGCTCATTATGCTATAAGATATATGTTACATGATTAGGATACGTGATACATGCCATGATATGTGATATATGCTATATGATATGTGTCCTGTGATGTGATATTATATGATGGGTGCTTATGTTAAATGCATAGTTAGTATGATAATTTGTTAGTGGGGTTAAGTGGATTAGAAAGAGAAGTTGACTAAGTTTTGATCCAACTTTGATTAATGATTGATATGTATAATGTTATGCTGTATGAAATACTTACATTTGACAATGGTTTGATATATGAATTATATGGAATTATTAAATGATAATTGTGATTGATTCCATAAGAAGAGAAATGAGGTTTAGTAATTATTAGTATGAGAATGAAATAAATTAGTTATATTATATATGCATAAGTATACGGTATGAATTAAGTGAATTATATTAAGAAATTTATAGCTTAGATGCTACCATATAGACTAGAACAACAAGAAAGGTAGGGATTTCTCTGTCATTTATGTAAATATCAAGTATAGTCAAAGAAAGAATATTAATCTAGTGTGATTTAAAAGAAGAAGGTCTGTATAACTGCTTGACTTGTTAGGGGTAATTCCCATTCAAACTTCTAGTGTAAGATGCGTTATAGATTCTGGTGCTACACATTTGTTTGTGTCTCCATATTTTGCTAAGTGTTTGGGGAGAGATAAGGAATTAATGAATGAACCCCAAATAGTGTTGACTCTTTTAGGAGAAATGATGGAAGTAAAGTGTGCGTTTAAGGACTATGAGGTAGACATTAATGGATGGAAACTTCTTTTGGAGTTGATAGAACTTGATGTATTAGAATTTGATGTGATCTTAGGAATGGATTAGCTATATGAGCATGGAGCTCATATTTATTATAGTGAAAAGCTAGTGGAGTTTCAAACCAAGGATGGGGAGAAATTTTGATATCAGGGGAATAGGAATGAGAACCCTCTGAATTTGATATCAGATTTGGGAGTGAGAAGGATGTTAAGGAAAGGGTGCCAAGCATACTTAGCTCACGTCATCGATACTGATAAGGAAGCCGTAGTTTGTGGTAAGAGCATACTAGTGGTAGATGAGTTTATAGATGTCTTTGTAGAAGATCTACCTGGAATACCATCAAGTCATGATGTAACAACCCACACTTACCCTAGGAGTTTCATGACAACTTACTTGAATTTAGAGCTATTATGACAAAGTGTGTGCTTTTATGAAAATTCATGTGCTATGTGATTAATGAGTATGTGGCATGTGAGGTTAGTTCTAATATGCATAATATGAATTATTGTTATAAAATAAGTGATTTATATGGAGGGCATAAGCATAAAATGATTTATTGCATATAAAGTGAATTTTCATGCACAAAGCAATTTTTAAGCATAAAATAATTTTATTGAGTATTTTAAAATATTTTTAAATAAATATTTTTGGGGGGATTTCAAAGAAAATAATAAGAAAAAATATTTTATTTTTAATTATCTAAAAATTGCCCATAAGTAAAATTAAAAGGGCCAACTCACCAAAGCCCAACATACCGAAACACTCATAACCTAGCTCATTAATGACAAACTTGTAATTTTGCCCAAAATCCTAAAATAAACCTAATATTCAACCCCCATGTCATTGTAGAGCCTCCATTCTATTTTCTTTCAGATTTTTTATAGAAAAATTCTCTTCATAACTCTCTCTCCATAGAAATTCACAAGGTGCCTTCAAACTTTGCGATTTTGTAATTGTTTTTGTAAGTTTTTCTCTTCTTTCAATCTACTATTTGATTTTTATGAAACTAACCATGAGAAATCCATATGGGGCTATATATTTACTATTTTTATTGATGTTAAATTTGGCTTAGATGATTTATTGGAAGGAGAAACTGACTTTCAATTGTAAACACAACTCTTTCTTTGCACATCCACAAAAGGTGAACCCTAAAACCTAAAAGTTGGAATATTCATGAATATATTCTATAGGAGGGAAATTGTATGTTGATGTATTCTAAACTGATTTTTTTTATGTTTAGTTGAAAAATATTAGTTCAAATCATGTTTTTCCATATTACTATAATGATCGGAAATTACAAAAAGCAAGAAAATCCGTGGTTTCCATCCTAAAACCTAAAAGTTGGAATTCTAATGCATATGAGAAAGGGGTGCCAATTTTGTATATTAAGGTTTTCTAAAATGATTATTGTTATGTTTAGATGAAAAATATTAGTTTAAATCATATTTTTGCATATTACTATAATGAACGGAAAGTGCGAAAAGCAAGACATCCATGTTTTTCCATGATTGTGTGCATTCGGCCTGCCTTGGGATTTTGATCCCAATGCCTATAATTTTTGTATGATATATTTAATGATTTTTAACATGTGTATATGAATTATACATGATTTAATTGCATGTTGGTTGAAGGAGTAACTCTAGACAAAGCCTAGAGAGGTTCGGTCTACATTAGGGTTTCCAAACCCTAACTACCATGTTTGATTAATATGTGTATATGATTAAGTGGCATGTGAATTAGGCCTTATGATGTGTTAATTGTGGAATAATGACCTCAAATTGACTATGTGATTGATTGTATGATTTGGTCAAAGGAGACAAGTAAGACACTTTTAAGGTTACTTGTTAAGTTGATATATATATGGAAAGTGTTAAGTGTACCAAGTTGGATGTTAGATTGAATTGATATTAAGATCATGATATATTGTGTTACTTTAGAAAATTCTTGGTATGAGTTATTATGTGTTTTCATGTAAGCCTAAGAAGGCTAAGTGTGCAAGATTAAAAAGTCAACATGATATGTACAAGTGATTAGTGCAACTCCAAGTATATGTGAATGTTATATGTGTATAGGGTAGTTATAGGATAGGATAGCATGATGTTAAGCAAATGTTAAGTATTGAATTGTAATGTATGTTAGAGCTTGAGGATTATTAGAAGTTCAAGGGCTACAAGCACTAGGAGCTTATGAACCTTTGAAATTCTTAAAACCCAAGTTCTTTTCTATTTTCAGTTATAACTATATGATTTCTTTATTAAGCTTGGGTTGCCAAAGGATAATTGGTTCAAAATAATTACTATTTATTCAATGATAAGAAAGAACCTTTGTGATTGTTGCCTTACCTTACTTTCTTTTTGGAACCACACTGTTGTTTATCTTTTGTTCAATAAACTAAACTTCTATTGCTACCATTTTACATGTGATCTTATTATTTAATGCTATTGTTACCTCTCTTTTATGTTACAATTGAATAAGGCAGCAACCTTTTAACAACCCACACCTCCCCTAGGAATTTTTATGACAATTTGCTTGACTTAGAACTATTAAGGCTAAGTGTGTGCTTATATGTGAATTTATGTACTGTGATTGATGAGTATGTAGCATGTTAAATTAATTTTAATATGCATAATATAAGTTATTATTGTGAAATAAATGATTTACATAAAGTGCATTAGCATAAAATAATTTATTTTACATAAAATGAATTTTATGCAAAAAGGCACTTTTTAAGCATAAAATAATTTTATGAGTATTTTAAAATAATTAAATAAATATTTTGGAGGAAAATTTTCAAAAAATAATAAGAAAAAATATTTTATTTTAATTACCTATATCAGCCCTTAAATAAAATAAAAAGCCCAAATACCTAAAAGTTTACTACACTAAAACACTCCTAACCTAGCTCATTAAGGGTAATCTTGGAAATTGTGCAAAACCCTATATTTAAATACTAAATTTCAGCCAGCCCTAGAATTCCATAAGCCACACTATGTTATTTTAGTATTTTGGTGGAAAAATTCTCCCAAAATTATTCTCTTTACCAAAATTCTCAAAACATTTTCAACTTTTTGATTTCTTGACTGTATTCATAAGTTTTTTTTTTCCTTTCAATTTCTTATTTGATTTATATGAAATAAATTATGAGAAAATTATTTTAATTTGAGTATTCACTAATTTCTATAGATTTAATTTAGTTTGGGTGAGTTTTGAAAGAGAAATTAATTTCTCTACCGAAAACACCAACTTCTTTATGCAATTTCTCCAAAAGTGAATCCAACAACTCAAAATTGAAAATTTTCAAACATAAACTCAAGAAGGGGGGGGGGGGGGGGGGGTTTGATTTTTGCATTATTATATTCTAAACTGATTTTTTGATGTGTTTAGATAAAAAAATATTGAATTAAATCATATTTTTACATATCACTGTAATGATCAAAAAGTTTCAGAAAATAAGGAAATTCAAGGTTTTCGTTCTAAAACTTAAAAGTTGGAAAATTCTATGATTACATATGTATTTGGCTATCAATTTGTGTATTATGGTGTTCTAAATTGATTTTTGTTATGATTGAATAAAAAATAATGGTTTAAAACACCATTTTACATATTACTGTAATGACCGAAAAGTACCGGAGAAAAGAAAACGCATGGTTTTGCATCCTAAAACCAAAAATTGGAATTTTCACGTATATGTTGTACCTATTGCTACCAATTCATATGAATTAATGTTCTAAAATGATTTTTGTTATGTGTACATGAATAATCTTGGTTCAAACCATATTTCTGCATGTTACTGTAATAGACAGAAAGTGCAAAAAGTAAGAAAATTCAGGTTTTCTCCTTGATGATGTGTTTGGCCTACATTGGGATTTTAATCCCAATATCTATAATTTTTATGTGATGTATTTTGATGATTATTGATATGTATGTATGAATGATAAATAGTAAAATTGCATGTTGGTTGAAGGAATGACTCTAGACAAAGCTAGAGGCAATTTGGTATACTTAAGGTATCTTAACCTTATATTGTGATTAATATGTGAATGTGATTGGACAATATGGAAATAGGTTGTATGATGACTTGATAATAAATTAATGATCTTGAATTGATGAAGAGATTGATTGAATGAATTGGTTATAAGAGATAAATATGACATTTGAAAGGTTATTTGGTAAGTTGAAATATATGGAAGTGTCAAGTGTACTAAGATGATTGTTAAAGTGAATTGATATTAAGATAATGATATTGTGTAAACCTTAGAAAGTTATTGACAAGAATTATAATGTGTTTTCATATGGGCCAATAAAGGCTAAGTGTACAAGACTTTTAAAATCAACATGTTATGTGCAAGTGATGAAGTGCGCTTATATGTGCAACTCTTAGTGTATGTGAATGTTGTATGCATGGGGTAGTTATGGCATAGGATAGCATGATGATTAAATAAATACTAAGTATTGAATTAAATATTATGATAGAGCTTGAGGAGTTTTAGAGGTTCAAGGGCAACGAGTATTAGGAGCAAAGGAACCACCAGGTGAGTAAACATTATATTATTATTACAAGTACAAGCTATCATGATATGTGTACCTTTGACATTCTTGAAACCCAAGTTCTTTCTATTCTAAAATGAAACTCTATGATTTCTTTGTTAAGCTTGGGTTGCCAAAAGACAATTGGTCTAAAAACCATTTTTGTTTATCCAATGATAATTCCTTTGTGATTATTGCCTTACTTATATTCTTTTTGGAACTACACTATTCTTGTATCTTTTGTTCAGAAAGTTAAATTGCTATTACTATTATGATACATGCTATTGTTGCCTTAAATGTTATTGTTATTTATGATTACCATTAGCTCTAGCTATGGTACCTTTAACCTTTTATGTAGAAGTCCTCATGCCGATGTGGGTAATCATTGGAACTTGTGCACATGGTCTTAACCTGATAGATAGGGGTAGTGTATCCACTTTAGCTTGAAGGTGTAGTTCTAGCCATAGGGCCTGATTAACTTCACGCCTTTCTATGTGATAGGAGTTGGAATTTGGTTTAATGCCACCTCTCCTCTATGTGTTCAAGTGATAGAGCAATAGCCTTTATTCTCTATGTGTTATAAGTGTAATTTTTGCAAACTTGCTAAATTGAAAACCTTGCTAAATTGCAACTTGATTCATGAATTGTAAATCATGAACTATGTGTATAAGCTATGAGTTTCCTTTTTAAAAGAATAAATGTTAAGTTATGTGCTATGTTGTTTACTCATTGAGATCATCTATCTCACCCTTTTTTTTTCCTTGTGTGGTTCCAGTTAAGCAGTATGAGGAGGCAAGGTGATGGCTCAAGCATCATACCTCACTTGGGAAATTCCTTGTCTAAGTCTTTAATAATACTATGCTATGAAGGGTTATCATTAGATGCTCTGCGAATATTTATTTTGAGATGTTATTTATTAAGGTTTCAACTGGATTATGAATATTACTTTCTTATGGATTGTATGTGAAGTATCTAATTATTGTCTTCTGCAACTAAAGGTTTTAATATAAATATTTTAAATGAGTTATCGTATAAGGTTTGGTATGATCCTAGGCTTTATTTGTTTAAGTATAACTGGGTTCTATAGGCATGGGTGACCTTATGTCTCCCTATGTTCTAGGACTGTTATGTCTCTAAAATTAGGATGTGACAAGCCTTCACTCTATATTTATGTTACAAGTGAGCAAGGCAGCAACTTTGACTCTATATTTATGTTACAAGTGAGCAAGGTAGTAGCCTTCACTCTATATTTATGCCATAAGTGAGCAAGTCAGCAGCCTTCACTCTATGTTTGTGTTACGAGTGGACAAGGCAGTAACCTTCACTCTATATTTATGTTACGAGTGGACAGGGCAACAACCTTCACTCTATATGATACAAGCTATAAGTTGATTTCTGCAAACCTTGCTAAATTGCAACTATGAACTATGACACATGAATTATGAACAATGAACTATGAACCCTTCCAAAGGATATATGTTATTGTACAAGTTGTATTGTTTACTCATTGAGATCATCTATCTCACCCATTTCCTTGTATGGTTTCAGGTGAGCATTATGAGGAGGCAAGGTAATAGCTCAAGCAATTTACTCCGCTTGGGAGATTTCCCTATCCAAGTCAATTTATATACTATAATATGGAGAGTCACTCTTAGATGCTCTAGGAGTTTCTTTTTAGAACATTATTCATTTGATGATTATTTGGCATCTTAAATGTTCTTTTCACATGGATTGTATTTAAAGTATTTTTAAACTATTCTTCCGTTAGTTAAAGATTTCCTTTATTATTGGTTATTTAAGTTAATGCATATGTTTGGGTATGATCCGAGGCAATGTTTAACTGAAAAGTGCATGAATGCCTACATTTTACCTCCTTGTTTATCATGATTTATGTTTAAAATTAAGTTTGATTTATTTGTTTTAGTGTTGTTTTCAGTTAATTTTTAGGGACCTTATGCTTTGACATGCCATGAGATGATAATACAAAAGAATGATAGAGTTTAGTTGAAAGATGGAGCATTTTGAAGAGGCAAAAGCAAAGTAGAGTTTATCCTATGCCCATGCTCATTGGCATGGGAGTGCCTGTGTGGCAAGAGAAAAGCTACTACCTCATATTGCACAAAGCCAAATTTTTCAAGCAGTTCCCATGATCATTGCCATGGGTATGGGAGAAGTTCTCATAGAGTATATTAGCAATTTTTGCACATACTTTTGGAGATAAAAAAATTCTATCACAGAGAGCCAAATTTTCTAAGGAAATTTAGAGGTTTTGCAGTAGGAATCGAAGGTGAAGATCAAGGATCCACTAGATTTGAAGTTAGAATCGAAGATCAAAGTGAAGAATCATAGATTATTCCTTATAAATTATTTGGGCTTTGTTTCTTCTTCTTTATTTCCTTTGTTTTTCTTATCTAGCATGAACTAAATCTATTTCTACCTAGATATTCGATGAATCTAAGTCCTTTTTATATGCATTGAATAGTTCTAAAATCAATTAAATCATTCCTTGATTGCTTTATCCTTTTGATGCTTATTTGATTGATTCTAATTGACAATAGCATGCTTGTTGATTGAATACTTGTTTTCATATTATTGACTTGAGAAAGCTTGATATGAATAGACCACTCATTAGGGTTGAGGGTTGATTGGGGCGCTAGAGATAGGCCTATAAAGCCCTTTGATATTTTGTTCCTTGTTCTTAATGCTTGAACTATTTAACTGTGTATTGCAAAGAGATTCCTTACACTCTGCCTAGGGATTAAGGATTAGATCACTTGAGAGAGATTTTAATCTAAATTTACAAAATGCTAATTTAGTTCAATGTTTAATTTAATTGGTTTACTATTCATAGATTACAAATAGGGGCTAAGGGGATTCAATAGCTAGGTAGTCTTGGCCGTTATTGTCTTTACAAATTTCTCATTATTCTCCTTAGTTTAGTTTTATTTAATTAAATTAGTTGTTTTATTTTAATTGTTATCTCTAACTAATGATATGCTAAACAATAGTCAAAGTTTGAGCTATCAATTTCTATTAGTCCTCAGTGGAACGATACTTTTCTCTCATTATTATATCACTTGGTCGACCCGTGCACTTGCAGCGAGGTTTAAAGACATCAAATTTTTGGTGCCATTGCTAGGGACAATGGTTTTCAATATTAGTAATAAAATTGAGATTGTTGGTTTAGCTTTTATTTTATTTATTTTTAATAATTGTTCTAGCTTATTGGTTGTCATTTCAGGTATCTTTTTCTATTTATGATCAGAGCCACTTCCTCCAATCTACTTGAATTTGATATAGAGCTAGAGAGAACTTTGAGACAAAAGTAAAAGGTGGAGTAGGAACTAGCTTTAGTAAAAGAGGTAGCAGACTTGGATGACATAGAATAAGAAGAAGAGGTTGAAGTAATGGCTGAACACTAGCCAAGAACCATGCAAAGGTATACATGGCCCATGCTCAATGGGGCGATTCAAGTATACGGAGCTGACAGTTGCTACAAACAAATTTGAAATCAAGCCAAATGTGGTACAAATGGTGCAGTAAACCTACCAATTTGATGGCTTCCCATATGAAGACCTTAATGCTCATCTTGAGAACTTTTTGGAAATTTGTGATATATTCAAGATAAACAGTGTCTCAAATGATGTAATTAGGTTAAGATTTTTTACTTTTTCACTCCAAGACAAACCAAAGAAGTGGCTCAAGCATTTCCTAGTCGGCACTTTTAATACATTGGGTTAATTGGAAGATAAGTTCTTGGAAAAATACTTCCCACCATCCAAGACTGCCAAGTTGAGGAATGAAATTTCTTCCTTTCTTTAGCAAGATGGTGAGACCCTCTATGATGCATGAGAAAGATTTAAAGATTTGTTGAGGAGATGTTCGCATTATGACCTTCCACTATGGCTCTAGATTCAAACCTTCTATAATGGTTTGAACTATGCAACCAAGCAGTCTATTAATACGATAGTTGGTGGTTCCATAAATAATAAGACACCTAAAGAGGCAAGGGATTTGATTGAAGACATGGCTCTTATAAACTATTAGTGGCAAGTCCCTAGAGATCTAATAAGGATTGGAAGGGGTGGTTCACATAAGGTGGACCCAATTGTTGCATTGGCTGCTCAGCTTAAAGCCATGAATAGAAAAATGGACTCCCTAGCTTCATCCTTAAGGAAGCAAGCACAAGTTTTGTTTTGTGATTGGTGTGGAGGTGGACACTAAAGTCATGATTGTCAAAGTGGCAATAACTTTTCTAAAATAGAGCAAGTTAAGCATGTTGGAAATGCTCCTCAAAGGCAGCAAAATAACCCCTATAGCAACACATATAATATGGGGTGGAGAAATCATCCAAATTTCTCATAGGGCAACCAAAATGCTGCAAGACTTCCATTGGGATTTCAGCTGCAAAATGTGGGATTCCAAACCCCTCAACCCTAGCATGCTCCTCCTTCTAGAAAAATCAACTTGGAGGAAATGATGGAAAAATTTGTATCTGCTTCTAAAATGAGGTTCTAAGCAACAGAGACTACCCTTAGGACTTAATAAGCTTCCATCCATAATCTTGAGAATCGAGTGGGGCTAATGGTCAAACTACTTAGTGAGAGGCTACAAGGAAGTTTGCTTAGCAGCACTGAGGCAAACCCAAAGGAACAGCTAAAAGCAATCACTTTGAGGAGTGGAAAGTAGGTTAAGGGAGGATGCTGTTGAAGAACAAAAGATGGTTGAGAAAGAGGCAGAGGCATAGGGTGCCAATGATAAAAAAGCTGAGAAGGAAGTTGCATCCAGAGAGAAGGCAGCAATGGAGAAAGAGAAAGAAAAAGCAACACAAAAGTCAACCCCAACAGTAAGGGAGTATCAACCTCGAGTGCCATACCTTACACGTTTGCACAAAGACAAAATTGATGCTCAGTTTGGTAAGTTTGCTAAACTTTTTAAGCAATTTTATATTAATATTCCATTTATTGAAGCTTTATCACAAATGCCCAAATATGCTAAATTCTTAAAAGACCTCCTTTATAACAAAATGAAGCTTAAAGAAATGTCTCTGGTGCATTTGTCAGAAAATAGTTCAGTAATTTTGCAAAGAAGGTTAACTAAGAAACTAAAAGACCTTGGTAGTTTGAATATTCCATGCTTCATAAGTAACCTTGAAATAGAAAGTGCTTTAGCTGACTTGGGGGCTAGCATAAGTGTTATGCCCTACAAGGTGTTTAAGGAATTAGGTATTAGAGAACCCAAACCAACACTCATGACAATTTAATTAGTCGATAAGTTAGTAGTTTAGCCTCTTGGTATCATAGAGGATGGGTTGGTAAAAGTTGGGGATTTCATTTTCCCTGATGATTTTGTTATCACCGACATGGATGAAGACACAGATGTTTGGTTTATCCTTAGTAGGCTGTTCTTAAATATAACCCACAACTTTATTGGTGTCCATGATGGTACTTTGACCTTGAGAGTGGGTAGTGAGAAAGTTATTTTTCATATTCCTAATGCTATAAAGCACCCACTTTTACTTGATGAGGCGGATTCATGCAATGATGTTGTTGAGCATGAAACCATAAATTTTGTCACTAACATTGTTTCCAAGGATCCCTTTGAGTTGTGTGTGGTGTAAGAAAATCCTGACAATCTGAAAGTAATGGAGCAGTTAGCTTATCTTAAGCAAGCAAGTCATTTAAGAGTCGGGCATATGAAACAATTAAGATGCCCAAGGGAGAAAAGATGAAACCTTTAGTGGTTGATTATCATCCCATTTTTGGAGATATGACAGTCCTAAAACATAGGGAGATATAAGGTCACCCAAGCTCGTAGAACCCACTTATACTTATACAAATACTGCCTAGAATTATACCAAACCTCATATAATAACTCATTTAAAATATTTATGAGAAAACCCTTAGTTATGGAAGACAATAATTAGATATCTCACATAATCCATAAGAAAATAATATTTATAATCTACTTGAAATTTTAACAAAACATTTGAAATAAACATCAAAATAATTATTCCCAAAGCGTCTAATGATAACCCTTCATTTAATAGTATTATTATAGACTTTGGATGAGGAATTCCCCAAGCGAAGTAGAATGCTTGAACTATTACCTCCTCATACTGCTCACCTGGAACCACACAAGGAAAAAGGGAAAAGGGCTGAGATAGATGATCTTAGTGAATAAACGATGAAGCACATACATTAACACATAATCCTTTGAAAAGGAAACTCATAACTTATTCACATAGTTCATGATTTTCAATTAATGAATCAAGTTGCATTTTAACAAGGGTTCAATTTGACAAGTTTGCATAAATCACACTTATAACACATAGAGAGTGAAGGCTATTGCTCTATCACTCAAACATATAGAGGGAAGGTTGCCTTATACCAAATTCCAACTCCTATCACACAGAAGGTGTGAAGCTGATCAGGCCCCCCAGTTGGAATTGCCCCTTTCTAGCTAAGGTGGATACACTACCCCTATCCATTGGGTTATGACCGTGTGCACAGGTTTCGATGATTACCCACATCGGCACGAGGACTTCTGCATAAAGAGTTAAAGTTACCATAGCTAGAGCTAATGGTAATCACATATAACAATAACATTTAGGGCAACAATAACATATATCACAATAACAATAGTAGTTTAACCTTTTGAAAAAGGACACAATATAAGTTAGGGAAGTTATCATAAAAGAATCATTGTTGGATAAACAAAATGAGTTTTTTTTTTTGACCAATTGTCCTTTGGCAACCCAAACTTAGCAAAGAGATCATTTAATAATATTTTAGAATAGAAAGAACTTAGGTTTCAAAGATCTCAATGGCTCACATAACATGATATCACATTCTTGTAATATAACATAATGTTTATTCACACTTGAAGCATGAATATAGTGTTTACTCACCTTGTGGTTCCTTCGCTCCTAATTCATGTAGCCCTTAGACTTCTAAGACTCCTCAAGCTCTATCATAAGATTAATTCAATATTTATTATTTATTTAATCATGATGCTATCCTACCCTATAACTACCCCATGCACATATAGCATTCACATACACTTACAGTTGCACATATAAGTGCACCTCATCACTTGCATATAACATGTTGATTTTAAAAGTCTTGCACACTTAGCCTTAATAGGCCCACATGAAAACACATTATAACTCATGTCTATACCTTTCTATGGTCAACACAATATCATTATCTTAATATCAATTCACTTTAACAATCATCTTAGTACACAAAACACTTCCATATATGTCAACTTATCAATAGTCTTTCAAGCATCATGTTTATCTCTTATGACCAATTCTTTCAATCAATCACCTCATTAATTCAAGACCATTAATTCATTGTTAATTCATCATAAAATCCATTTCCATATTATCCAATCACATTCACATTCTAATCATAACATAAGGTTAAGTATACCAAAGTGCCTCTAGGCTTGTCTAGTGTTATTGCTTCAACTAACATGCAATTTTGTCATTTATCATTCATACATACATACAAATAATCATCAAAATAAATCACATAAAAATTATAAAAATTAGGATAAAAAACCCATAGTAGGCCAAATGCATCATCAAAGGAAAATTTGAATTTTTCTTACTTTTCTTACTTTTTGTCTTTTACAGTAATATGTAAAAATATGGTTTGAACCAAGATTTTTCATATAAAAACAAAAAAAAAAAAATCAATTTAGAACATTAATTCACATGAATTGGCAGCCATAGCAGTGATATGTACATGGAAATTCCAATTTTAAGTTTTAGGATGCAAAACCATGAGTTTTCTTATTTTTGGTATTTTTCGATCATTACAGTAATATGTAAACAAGTGATTTAAACTATTATTTTTCATTCAATCATAGAAAATATTAGTTTAGAACATCTTCATGTATGATTCGGCAGCCATAGATAATATTTATGCAAAAAAATTCCAAGTTTTAAGGCTTAGGGTGAAAATCATGACTTTTCACACTTTCTATTCATTACAGCAATATGCAAACACATGTTTTAAATTGTTATTTTTCATCCAAACAAAACAAATATTAGATTAGAATCTATCCATATGAAAATTAGCAGCCATATGTTGAAATAATAATAGAATTTTCCAACTTCTAAGTTCTAGCACAAAAACCTTGAATTCTTTTGTTTTTCGAAACTTTATGGCCATTATAGAAATATGCAGAAACATAATTTAATGCAATAAATTTCATCAAAACAAATAAAAAATTAGTTTAGAATGTAATTATACATAAATTTACCCCCTTTAGTGATGTTTATGCATAAAAATTGAAATTTGAAGTTACAGGATTCACCTTTGGAGAGATTTCGCGAAAAGATTTGTGTTTTCAGTAGAGAATTAAATTTCTCTCTCAAAAACACACCCAAAATGAATTAAATCTTTAAAAAATTAGTAAACAATCAGTTCAAAATAATTTTCTCATAATTTATTTCATCAAAATCAGTTAAGAAATTGAAAGAGGAGTAAAACTTATGATTACAGTCAAGAAATCACAAAACTGAGGTGTTTTCTTAATTTCAGTATAGAGAATTATTTTGGGAGAATTTTTCTGTCAAAATACAAAAGAATAGAGTGATGGCTATTGGAACATTACAGCTGACCAAATTTTACATTATTATATGTAGGATTTTGGGCAATTTTCACTAATTGTATTGAAAAGCTGAGGATGCTTCTGTCGTATCTCCTCCTCAGCTTCCCAAGTGCACTTACTTATCCCATGATTTCACCATTCGGCCTTAGTCATGGGTGTCTCCTTGTTTCTTAACCTCTTATCTTGTTGACCCACTATTAGTGACTCCTCACAGGATAGTTGCTCATCTGACATTATGTTTGGAGGTGACAGGACATAAGATGGATCTGACACATACTTCTTTAACATAGAGATGTGAAACATTGGATGCACATGTGTCATAGTTAAGGGCAAGGCAAGTCTATACGATACTTCCCTAACCTTATCCAGTATTTCAAAAGGACTAATGAAGCGAGACGATAATTTTCCTTTCTTACCAAATCTCACAACACTTTTCATTAGAGAGACCTTCAAGAACACATGATGTCCTATAGCAAAATGGATGTCCTTTTGCTTAGGATCTGCACAACTCTTTTGCCAACTGAAGATTGCTTTTAGTCGCTCTTGAATCAAAGGTATTTTTTTAGTGGTCTCCTGAAGTAACTTTAGCATCTCCATATGCTTATCTCTAAGTTTAATCCAACAAAATAGAGAATGACATTTTCTCCCATACAATGCTTCATATGGTGCCATGCTGATTGATGAGTGATAACTATTATTATAGGTGAATTCAATCAAAGGTAAATACTTATCCCAACTACCACCAAAGTCCAAAACACACATCCTTAACATATCCTTTAGTGTCTAAATTGTCCTTTCAGATTGTCCATCCGTTTGAGGGTGAAATGTAGTACTGAAATCAAGTTATGTTCCTAAAGCTTCTTGTAATTTCTATAAGAACTTAGAGGTGAATTGAGTCCCTCGATCTGAGATAATGGAAATCGGCACTTCGTGTAGTTTGATGATCTCTTCCATATACAATTATGCATACTGAGTTGCAAAATATGAGGTCTTAACTCCTAGAAAATGAGCAAATTTTGTCAATTGGTCCATTATGACCTATACAGAGTCATAACCTTTGGAGGTTCTAGGCAAGCCAAATACGATGTCCATAGTGATGCACTCCTACTTCCATTTAGGTAGTCAAATTTCTTGTAGCAATCTATAGGGTCGTTGATGTTTGTACTTGACTTATTGGCAAGTTAGAAAAGATACTACAAACATCGCCACATCCTTCTTTAATCCAGGCCACTAATACTTAGCTTTCACATCATGATACATCTTGGTACTTCCAGGGTGAGCATAGTAAGGTGTCTAATGTGCCTCCTTCAGTATCCTTTCCAGCAGTCCATCAATATCAGGCACGCATACTCTATTTCCATACTTTAAGACTCTATTGACCACTCCAAACTTAGAGTTCTTCCTTTCCTTCATCTCTTTCTTCAACCTCATCATGTGTGGGTCCTTATCTTGTGAATCCCTTATTTCTTCCATTAGCTTAGATTTCACTTGAAAATGATCCACTAAAATTCTTGATCCTCTAATCTCTAGCCTCAAACCTTGACTAAATAATTCCTCTAATTCCTTCATAATCGGCCTATTCTATACAGTCACATGGGCTAGACTTCCCATTGATTTTTTACTCAAGGCATCTGCCACTACATTTGCCTTTCTGGGGTGATAGAGAATCTAACAATCATAATCCATGAATAGTTCGATCCATCTCCTATGCCTCAGGTTGAGGTCTCTCTAGCTCAAGATGTACTGAAGACTCTTATGATCCGTATAGATCTCACACTTTGTTCCATACATGTAATGTCTCCAGATCTTTAGAGCAAATACTACTACAGCTAATTCCAAATCATAGGTAAGGTAATTCACTTCATACCTCTTCAATTGTCATTATGCATAGGTGATGACTTTACCTTTTTGCATCAAGACACATCCAAGTCCTACTCTCAAAGCATCACAATAGACGATGAATCCTTCTTCTCCTTCTGGTAATGCCAAAACTGGGGCCGATATCAAACACTTCTTAAGCTCCTAAAAACTATTCTCATAGGACTCTTTCCAATTGAACTTAACTTGCTTTCTAGTCAACTTGGTCAATGGGGCTGCTATCTTAGAAAATTCTTGTACAAATCTATGATAATACCTAGCCATACCCAATAAACTTTGTACTTTCGAAACCGTTGTGGGTTGTGGCTAACTTGCTACTGCTTCAACTTTCTTAAGATTAACTAGAATCCCTTCCTTACTACATGTTTAAGAAAGTTGATAGATTCCATCCAAAACTCACACTTAGATAGCTTAGCATAAAGTTGATGATCATATAGCATTTGAAGGATGATCCTCAAATGTTCTTCCTTATTCTTCGAGTAAATCAGGATGTAGTCAATGAACATGATCACGAATTTGTCAATGAATGGTCTAAATACTCAATTCATTAAGTCCATGAAAGCAGTAGGAGCATTTGTTAGTCCGAATGGTAGAACAATGAACTCATAATGTCCATATCTAGTACAGAAGGTAGTCTTGCAAATGTCTTCTCCACAAATCTTTAGTTGATGATAGTTAGACCTTAAGTTGATCTTAGAGAAGTGACTAGCTCCTTGCAATTGATCAAAAAGATCATCGATCCTTAGCAAAGGGTATCTATTCTTCACAGTGACTTTGTTAATCTGGCGATAGTCGATGCACATTTAGAATGAGCCATCCTTCTTCTTTATGAATAGCACTAGAGCACCCCATGGCGAGCTACTCGATCGATAAAACCCTTGTTGAGTAGATCATGCATTTGTGTCTTTAATTCTTTCAACTCAATTGGTGCCATACGACATAGTGGTATTGATATAGGTTGCATACTAGGTAGCAATTCAATGATGAACTCAATCTCACGGTTAGGTGGTAATCCAAGTAAATATTCTAGGAATACATCCATGAATTCATCCACCATTGGAATGCTCTTGTCTCAAATGGCAGCCTCTTTATCTGTATCGATTATATGAGCTAGTTACACTTGGCACCCTTTCCGTAACATCCTTCTTGCTCCCAAAGCTGATATCAAATTCAAAGGATTCTCAATCCTATCTCCTTGATATGCGAACTTCTTCCCATCCTTGGTTCAAAACTCGATAAGTTTCTCTCTACAGTCAATACGAGCTCCATGCTCATATAACCAGTCCATCCCTAATATCACATCAAATTCTAGTACCTCCAATTCTAGCAATTCTATAGGAAGTTTTTATCCAATAATATGTACCTCACATTCCTTAAACCCATACTTAACTTCCATCACCTCCTCCAAAGGAGTTGATACTACTAAAGGTTCACTCATTAATTTCTTATTTCTCCCCAAACTTTTAGCAAAACAAGGCGACATAAAAGAATGGGTAGCACCAGAATCAATCAAACATTTTGCACTAGAATTTTGAATGGGGATGATACCTGTGATGGCTGTGTGTGATACGTGAGCCTCTTGTTAATTTAAAGAGAAGATTCAACCCTTGCCCTTATTCTCTATCGCCAGTGCATTCCCAACAGCTGGCCCCTTATCCGTGACTCCTTGCCCTTATGATTGGAATGGTCTAGATTGTGGTCATGCTGTGGTCCCATTTCCTTGACTCCTCATCTAAGGGCAATCCTTTACGAAGTGCCCCATTTGTCCACACTTGAGGCATGCACTAGAATCTCTTCGGCAAATTTCGGGATGCTTTTTTCCACACTTGCCGCAAGTGGGGAGTCCTGTTTAGCTTGACCATTCCATTGTCCGAATGATGAAAATTCCTTTCTTGTGCCTTCTTCTCCTCCATGCTATCCTCTATGACCTTTGTTCATATGCTTTCCCTTTTGGTCCCATTCAGCTCATTCAGCTCTCTCTACCTTGTACCTCTTTTTCATTATCTTAGCCTTATCTATCATCTTAGCCAAGGTTGGAAACTCCGTTACTGCCAATGAATTGAACAGAGGTGTGATTAATCCTCTTAGGAAGTGATTAATGCAACTAGCTTTTGTAGGAATAATGTAAACAGGAAATCAACTAAGTTGATTAAACTCTTTAGCATAATCTGATATGGACATCCCTGACTTTTACCTCAGTTGCTTGAACTGCAATGCTCTATCTTGCATTTCCCCTTATGGTAAGAACTGATCCATTATTTCCTACTTAAATTCTACCCATGTAGGTGGGTATGCTCCGTAAAGCCGTTCTTTGATATTTTTCTTATACTACTACCAAGATTCCTTTTTGAGTTGGAGTCGCACCAACTCTGTCACTTGAGCATCTGAGCAAGAAAGTCAATGAACTAGTTTGTCCATCTCCTCCAAGAACTCATAGGGTCATCACCTTCTTTACCACATATAGTAGGTAGTTAGAGCTTCTTAAACTCTGAGACTGTCATTCTGTCATCAAGTAGCCACTTCCTTTCCCTTTGTGCTGGTGCCACTGCTGCAGGAGGCAAAACACCATTTCTTTCTGATGGTGGCGGTGCTTCCCACCTTTGAGCTCATAGCTCATCTAATTCCTTGCACAAGTCTCTCATTTCCTCATGCATGCAGTGCACCTCTTGCGAAGATGCTTGTTTACTAGAGCCCATAGTTGACACCCTCAAGTTGGATCTTTCTCTTGACCATAAAGTTGCAGAGGTAGCATTCAATGTAATGTTCAATATGACATCATCATTTGCTCTAACGGACTAGGCAGTTTCATAAACCTTCTTTTTGGGTGCTTACCATGATAAGGGAATTTTGTACTAATCCCTTATTCTAACCCATTTAACCCATCATTATACTAGCATAAATGTCATACATTTATCATATCATGCCACTAAACACATATCATATATATATCACATATCATAATCAAATAGCATATATCTCATAGTATAAAAATTAACCTCCTATCAAGATAAGACAATCATATCATCACAATTAAAGAAAACACTTCCTACTAAGCAACTAGGTAGTCAAAGGAAATATCATTTATATCGTATAAAGTACTATGCTATTACGTCTACTATCACAAACTACTCATCTTAGCTTTCGTATGTCCACCACCAGGGCAATCAAGAGTGATATGGCCACTGTTACCACATCAGTAACAAAGAAGATCTCCATCCTTACGATGACTAGTCGAATACACAAACCTCGCTAGCATGTACTCTCCCCCATGCTCAATAATCCCTGTCTTAAGTTGTTCCACATCCTTCCTCAAGGCATGAATCATAAGCTTAAGATGTTGGTTTTTCTCTTTCAAGTACGAATAGTCATCCTCCATTTTATAGATCTTACTATAAACCTAATTAGGGTCCAAGTACTCCTCAGGGTCCTCCTTTTCTTTAAGGGTCTCCTCCCTCACGGGGCAAATCATAGATACAAGACTCTTGAGCATCTCCGGTCAAGTCCTCTTACAGGTCACATGGGGTGCTCTGGGTCGCAGTCCACCAGCAGGGGTAATCCTCTTTGTCATCTGTCAAAAGAATCATAAGGCATGTAAACAATAACAAGGATTACTAAAACATACTAGGATTTTGTGGAACTATACTAGTGATAAACTGTAAGTGACATGACAGGAAAATTCCTATGCTCCAGGATTATACTTAAACAACTCATATAAAGCAAGTCTAAACTAGACTTTAAAAACTACAGCTCTGATACCAACTTTGTCACATTCCATTTTCAAAGATATGATGGTCTTAGAATATAGGGAGACATAAGGTCACCCATGCCTATAGAACCCACTTATACTTATACAAATACTACCTAAGATTATACCAAACCTCATACAATAACTCATTTAAAACATTTATGAGAAAACCTTTAGTTACAGAAGACAATAATTAGATATCTCACATATAATCCATAAGAAAATAATATTTATATTCCAGTTGAAATTTTAGCAAAACATTTGAAATAAACATCAAAATAATTATTCCCAGAGCATCTAATGATATCCCTTCATTTAATAGAATTATTAAAGACTTTGGACAAGGAATTCCCCAAGTAAAGTAGAATGCTTGAGTTATCACCTTGCCTCCTCATACTGCTCACCTAAAACCACACAAGGAAAAAGGGAAAAGGGGCGAGATAGATGATTTCAGTGAGTAAACGATGAAGCACATACATTAACACATAATCCTTTGAACAACAGAAAGAATATAAGTTAGGGTAGTTATCATAAAAGAATCATTATTGGATAAACAAAATGGTTTTTTCTTTTTTTTGGACCAATTGTCCTTTGGCAACCCAAGCTTAACAAAAAAATCATTTAATAATATTTTAGAATAGAAAGAACTTGGGTTTCAAAGATCTCAATGGCTCACATAACATGATATAAAATTCTTGTAATATAACATAATGTTTATTCACACTTGAAGCATGAATATAGTGTTTACTCACCTTGTGGTTCCTTCGCTCCTAATTCACGTAGCCCTTGGACTTCTAAGACTCCTCAAGCTCTATTATAATATTTAATTCAATATTTAGTATTTATTTAATCATGTGCTATCATATCCCATAACTACCCCATGCACATATAACATTCACAAACACTTAGAGTTGCACATATAAGTCCACCTCATCACTTGCACATAACATATTGACTTTAAAAGTTTTGCACACTTAGCCTTAATAGGCCCATATGAAAACACATTATAACTCATGTTTGTACCTTTCTATGGTCAACACAATATCATTATCTTAATATCAATTCACTTTAATAATCATCTTAGTACACATAACACTTCCATATATGTCAACTTATCAATAGCCATTCAAGCATTATGCTTATCTCTTATGACCAATTCTTTCAATCAATCACTTCATTAATCCAAGACCATTAATTCATTGTTAATTCATTATAAAATCCATTTCCATATTATCCAATCACATTCATAGTCTAATCATAACATAAAGTTAAGATACCTTAAGTATACCAAAGTGCCTCTAGGCTTGTCTAGTGTCATACTTTCAACTAACATGCAAATTTATCATTTATCATTCATATGTACATATCAATAATCACCAAAATACATCATATAAAAATTATAAACATTGGGATAAAAATCCTATAGTAGGCTGAATGCATCATTAAAGGAAAATCTGAATTTTTCTTACTTTTCGCACTTTTTGACTTTTACAGTAATATGGTTTGAACCAAGATTTTTCATGTAAACACAACAAAAATCATTTTAGAACATTAATTCACATGAATCAGTAGCCATAGTGGTGATATGTACATGAAAATTCCAATTTTAGGTTTTAGGATGCAAAACCATGAGTTTTCTTATTTTTGGTATTTTCCAGTCATTATAGTAATATGTAAACAGGTAATTTAAACCATTATTTTTCAATCAATCATAGTAAATATCAATTTGGAACATCTTATTTTATTATTTGGCAGCCATAGATAATATTTAAACAAAAAAATTCTAAGTTTTAAGGCTCAGGGTGAAAATCATGAGTTTTTACGCTTTCCGCGCTTTCCATTTATTACAGCAATATGCAAGCACGTGTTTTAAATTGTTATTTTTCATCCAAAAAAAACAAATATTAGATTAGAATTCATTCTTATGCAAATGGGCAGCCACATGTTCAAATAATAATAGAATTTTCCAACTTCTAAGTTCTAGCACAAAAACCTTGAATTGCTTTGTTTTCTGAAATATTTCGGTCATTATAAAAATATGTAGAAACATAATTTAATCCAATATTTTTCATCAAAACAAACCAAAAATCATTTTAGAATGCAATTATACACAAATTGCCGCCCTTTAGTGATGTTTATGTATAAAAATTGAAATTTTAAGTTACAGGATTCACCTTTGGAGAGATTTCACGAAAAGATTTGTGTTTTCAGTAGATAATTAAAATTATTTTATGCTTAAAAATTGTCTTTAGGAATGAAAATTCGTTTTATGTAAATAATTTATTTTATACAAATGCACTTTATGTAAATCATTTATTTCACACTAACAACTTATATTATGCATATTAAAAATTAATTTAATATGCCACATACTCATTGATCATATAGCACATAGATTTCCATAAAAGCACACACTTAACCTTAATAGTTCTAAATCAAGCAAATTGTCATAAAAATTTTATAGGGTAGGTGTGGGTTGTTACATTGATCCACCTATTTTAGGACTTAAGCCTCTCCCAGATCATCTTGAGTATGGATATTTGGCAGAGGGGAGACAGTTGCCAATTATTTTGAATGCTAGTTTATCTTCCAAGCAGAAGGTTAAACTGATTGAGTTGTTAAAAGAGCATAAGAAGGTGATTGCCTAGAAGATAGCAGACATCAAGGGTATTAGTCCATCTTATTGTACTTATAAGATTTTGATGGTGGATGAGTTTAAACTTGTGGTTCAACCACAATGGAGGCAAAACCCGAAGATGAAAGAGGTGGTGAAAGCCGAAGTAATTAACCTACTTGATGAAGGGATCATTTACCTGATTTCAAACAGCTCTTGGGTGAGCCCAGTTCAATTAGTGCCAAAGAAAGAAGGGATGACAGTGGTGCCTAATGAGAACAATGAACTTATCCCTATAAGAATAGTCAGAGGATGGAGGGTTTACATTGACTATCAGAGGTTGAACTATGCAGCAAGAAAAGACCATTTCCCACTGCCCTTCATCGACCAATGTTGTAGAGGTTGTCTGGTCATGAGTTCTATTACTTTTTGGATGGTCTTTCAAGCTACTTTTAGATTCTAATTACCCCAAAAGACTAGGAGAGGATAACCTTCACGTATCCTTACAGAAAATTTGCATAATGAAGAATGTCATTTGAGTTATGTAATGCATTCGCCACTTCTCAATGATGCATGATGGCGATTTTTGATGACTCATTTGATGGTTGTTTGGAGAATCTTGAGAGAGTGTTAGTGAGATGTGAGGAAACAAATCTAGTGCTCAACTAGGAGAAATGCCATTTCATAGTTCATGAAGGAATTGTATTGGGGCAAAAGATATCGAGAAAGGGAATTGAGGTGGACTGAGTTGAGATAAAGACCATTAAGAAACTATCACCTCCTACATCTATCAAAGCCATTAGAAGCTTCTTAGGACATGCAGGCTTCTATAGGAGATTCATAAAAGACTTTTCCAAGATTGCTCATCCTTTGACAAGACTTCTTAAAAAGGAAGTGGAGTTTATGTTTGATGAGGATTGTCTTATGGCCTTTAACACTTTTAAGGAGAAATTGATTCGTGCTCTGATTATAGTGGCCCCTGATTAGAATTTGCCATTCGAGTTGATGTGTGATGCTAGTGATTTCACAATTGGGGTAGTTTTGGGTCAAAGGAGGAAGAAGCAGTTTCAGTTGATCTACCATGCTAGTGAGACTTTGAATGAAGCCCAAGCAAACTACAGCACTATAGGAAAGGAGTTATTGGCTTTTGTGTTTGCTTTTGACAAGTTTTGATCATACCTAATCTTATCAAAAGTGATAGTGTATATGGATCATTTAGCTTTGAGGTGCCTATTTTCTAAAACTGATGTGAAGCCAAGGTTGATTTGATGGGTTCTATTACTATAAGAGTTCGACATGGAGATTCAAGATAAAAAGGGAGCTAAAAACCTTGCAGCAGATCATCTTTCTCAACTGGAGAACCCAAAATTCAAAAAGCTAGAAGAAGGAGACATCAATGATCATTTCCCCAATGAGTGGCTATATGCCATGGTAGGTGTGGTAAGTAATTCTAATTTTGAACCACCTTACTTTATTGATTTTACGAATTATTTTATAGGGAACTCCCAAAAGATTTTTCTTACTAGGAAAAGATGAAATCCTTTTTCATTTTGAAATACTACTTTTGGAAGGATCCCAATTTGTTTAAGTTGTGTAAGGACCATATGATCCAGCATTGCTTGGCCTAGCCTAAAACCATGAGTGTTCTTTGTCACTGGCATGCTAGACCAGCTGGTGGTCATATGGGAGCCAGTAGAACTACTCAGAAAGTTTTAGAATCAAGATTCTATTAGCTCACTTTGTTTAAAGATAGCTATGATTTTGTGCATCATTATGATCATTGCCAAAGCACTGGAAACATATCGTCTCATGACAAGATGCCCTAAAATGGAATTTTGGTTTGCAAAGTTTTTGATGTGTGGGGAATCCATTTCATGGGACTATTTCCTAGCTCTTCTAGTAACACGTATGTGCTTGTAGCTATTGATTATGTTTCGAAATGGCTTAAGGCACAAGCCTTAGCTAAAAATGATGTTAGGGTAGTAGTAAAATTTTTAAAGAAGTTGTTTACTCTATTTGGTACACCCAAGGCTATTATCAGTGATAGGGGTACCCACTTCTGTAACGCTTAGCTTGAGAAAGTTTTCAAAAGGCTAGGCGTTACACACAAGTTGGCTACTCCTTACCACCCTCAAACTAGTGGTCAAGTCGAGAACACAAATAGGGAGCTCAAAAGAATTCTTGAGAAGACCATAAAGCAATTAAAAAAGGATTGGTCTAAAAAATTAGACAATGCTCTATGGGCTTTTAGAACAACATTCAAAACTCCTTTGGGTATTATACCATACAGACTAATGTATGGCAAGGATTGCCATTTACTTGTTAAGATTTAACATAATGCTTATTGGGTTATAAAATAGGTTAACCTTGATCTAGCTAGCGCAGGTGAGAAAAGAAGATTGCAGGTCAATGAGTTAGATGAATGGAGATTGTAAGCCTATGATAATGCAAGAATGTATAAGGAAAGGACTAAGAGAAGGCATGATGCTCGGATTAAGGAAAGGAATGAATTCAAAGCAGGAGATTAGGTATTACTTTACAATTATAGGCTTTGACTCTTTCCAGATAAGTTAAAATCTCATTGGTCAAGTCCTTTTACTGTTAAACAAGTCTTTCTTTATGGGGTAGTTGAGTTAACTCACCTTGAAAAAGGTGATTTTAAAGTAAATAAGCAAAGGCTCAAGTTATACTTAGAGGGTGAATTGAATGAATTGAAAGAGATTATATATCTCTAAGACTAACGGTGAGAAATCACCCTAAACATCCAGCTAAAATGATGTTAAAAAAGCATTGAGTGGGAGGCAACCCATCATTTTTAGTATTTTAGCATGTTTTTCTTTTCTTCTATTTGTGTTTATTTGTATAAGGATAATGCGTTTTTGGTTTGGTGGTGTTGTGCAAAAAAATGCCCTGAAATTTGCCTAAGTATAGAAGATCATAATGGTGCCACACCCTGGGACACACCCATGCCATTGGGTGTGGCATAAGAGCCATAAAAGAAATAGTTCTAGTAGCCTACCAAGCCCTAGGTCATGGCCAAGCCCACAGGAGTGTTTCAAAGTTCAAAGAATTTTTAAAGGGCAAAAAAGGTCGCACATCTAGACTAACGGGCATATGACAAGGCATGGTCTAAGGACCATTTGAAGTCTGCCATCTAGTATTATCCCATGCCCTGACAGAAGACCAAAGTCACGGGCGTGAGGCAAAGTAAGTTTTCATTCCTTGATTATTTAAAAAAAAAAAAAGGTAGTCACTGCCTATTTATTCACATCATGGCCACGCCCACTCCACAAGCGTGCCTTTGGGCATGGCTATGACATTATATATAGCTCATTATTTAATCTGTCACGCCTAACCTTCACAATCTCAAAACCCTCCCATTTTCTCTCACTTTTCTCTCACTCTCCCACACATGATTCACAGAGTATCAGCTCTCATTCACTCTCATTGTCTATTATTGCATCAAATTTTAGGAGTTTTAAGTCAAGTTCTTCCATTCCTATTCAAGTGGTGCATTTGCTTCTATGAACAGGTTTGAGTTCATCCATTTTTTTCTCTTAATTTCGAATTAATTTTTCAATTATGATTGTTCATTATAGTGTTTTGAATGCATGTGTTCTCCTGATTTGCAATCATTGAGATGACAATGATTTATTGAAATAATTAGTGTGAATTGCTTATAAACTTAAATTCATCTCAAGGAATTTTGACATAGAGAATGCCATTTCCATTTCACTTAATGGTTTTAATATTTGCACTAGAAATTATAGATTAGGTGTGTTTGAATGGTGGTGTTTGATTGAAGTTATTTTGATCATGCAATGTCAATTATTTTGTTAATGTGTTTATTAAGCTTTGAATTGCATTATGGAAATGGGCATACTTAGCTTAATATGGACTATTGTTGGTTATATGTGCTTAGGTTGTGTTGTGTTTATTTTAAAATGATGACTTCGCCTTACTTTATCAATTAACATATTCTCCATGTCGTTACCATGCCAAACGTTTCTTAAAACTAACAACATTTTTTATGGTTTATGCATTGGTTTTTGCTATTTGTTGTTTATTTTATAGCCATGGGACCAAAGAAAACCACACCTTCCAAACTACCAACTAAGCTATCGACCAAGCGAGCAAGAGGTGAGGGTAGTTCTTGCCACCCACCACTAACAGTAGCCCCAAACACCATGTTCATCATTGATCACCCCTACGTTCAGTTTCCAGATAAGGAGTCACGAGCAAAATTTAAGCAGTTGGCCAATAAATATTTTGAGCTAGCCAGAACACTTGATTAGGGGCTATGGAGAGTGTTGGCTTATCATAGAGTATTGGGGCACTGGTAAATCAATAGGATGGAAGCAACTATTCTTGATATTCGAGCCTACATATCGAGAGTTAACTCTTAAGTTTTATTGCTCTCTTTGGTTTGACAAGAAAATAATTAGGGTGAGCAAGCCATCACTCCAATTCCGATTAGGTTTGAAGGACTTCATTTAAGCATTAATGACTTGGCAGTAGCTATAGGGTTATATTAACAATCGGAGCTTTCCACAAATGTTTACAAGGACGTCGATGTTGATTTTGCTAATGATGAGGTGCCTAAGATATTGTGGCAGCAACTTGCCTCGGAGGCAGTAATGTCCAAGGCTTCTAATTTTCAGTCCTTCGCTCTTCGAGTGGTGCACAATCTTTTAGTGTACACCATCTATGCTTACTGGGACAACACCGATGTGGTGATTAAGCAAGATTTTTTCTTTTTAATGTGTATAGCGAAGAACCACCAGTGCAACATTGCTCATGCCCTAGCATATTTTTTCTATAAGCAATATAAAAAGGGCCCTAAAAGGGTGTTATTTGGGCACATGTACATCACAAGATGTTAGAGGGTATGCCCTAGAGTAATGTATATGTTATGTAAATGTAAAACATTATCCCTAATGGCAATAAAATATATGTTTATAAATAAAATTGTTCCATTGTATTAAATGTATATTTGTAGTCCATAAGTATTTTTCAAAAGAGGATCTATTCTTAAGTATTGAGAATATAGATGAAAGATAGCTCTTAAACAAATTTCGAAAGACCATCACCTTTATTTATAATCTATAATCAGTATATAATACTTATGATTATAGAGACAGTGAGCATCATACTGTTTGACAAATGCTGTTGATATAAACATGTGGATATTCATAGGATGAATGATCAAACTGTGATGTTAGATGATGATGACATGGAGTTTTATTGCTAGTTAATAAATCATCATCTAGGTCATAATTGTAGATATAGTCCTTTCACTTGAGGAACATTGTATCTCATTCATTTGTAATTGGAGTTTATTACTACTTACATACTAATGCTATTTAATGTCACATCCCAACCTTATGAGATACGACGGTCCTAAAACATAGGGAGACATAAGGTCACCCACACGCATAGAACCCATTAACATATAACAATTATGCCTAGGATCTTACCGAACCTTCTTCATTAATTCATTTAAACCATTTAGATAAATACCATAAATTGCGGAAGACTTAAAATAAATCATTACATATAAAATCCATAAGGGAATTAATATAAATTTTGATAAGTATCAATCAACATTCCCGGAGCACCTAAAGATAAGACTTCATAAACGTAGTATTATTGATAACTCAGACAAGGAATTCCCTAAGCAAAGTAGAATGTTTGAGCCATCACCTTGCCTCCTCACATTTGCTCACCTGGAACCACATAAGGAAAAGGGGTGAGATAAATGATCTCAATGAGTAAACGAAAAGGCACATACATTATCACATATTCCTTTGAAAGGAAACACATAGCTTATACACATAGTTCATGGTTTATAACTCATGAATCAAGTTGCAATTTAGTAAGGGTTCAATTGGGCAAGTTTGCAGAAATCACACTTATAACACGTAGAGAGTGAAGGTTATTGCTCTATCACTCGAACACATAGAGAAGAGGTGGCCTTCTGCCAAATTCCAACTCCTATCACGTAGAAAGTGTGAAGTTGATTAGGCCCCATGGCTAGAACCGCCCCTTCTAGCTGAGGTAGATACACTTCCCCTATCCATCGGGTTAAGACCATGTGCACAGGTTCTGATGATTACCTGCATCAGCATGAGGATTCAGTATAAAGGGTAAAAGGTACCATAGCTAGAGCTAATGGTAATCACAATTAACAATATCACATATGGCAACAATAACATGTATTTCAATAATAATAGTGGTTTAGCTTTCAAACAATGATACAACGATAGTGTAGTTCCATAAAGAATACAAGTTAGGGTGTTAATCGCAAGAATTTCTCATTGGATAGCAAAATAGTTTTTGGACCAAATGTCCCTTAGCAACCCAAGCTTGACAAAGAAATCATATAATAATATTTCAGATAGAAAGAACTTGGGTTTCAAAGATCACAAAGGTTCACATAACAATATATCACATTTTTGTAACATAACAAAATGTTGTTTACACTTATAACATGAATACGATGTTTACTCACCTTGGGGTTCCTTTGCTCCTAGTACATGTAGTCCCCTTTGCACTTCTAAAGCTCCTCAAACTCTAACATAATATTTGATTTAATACTTAGTATTTATTTGTTCATGATGCTCCTATCCCATAACTACCCATGTACATATAGCATACACATACACTTAGAGTCCACATATAGGTGTACTCATCACTTGCACATAGCTCGTTGACTTAATGGTCTTGCATACTTAGGCCTTATAGGCTCACATGAAAACACATTGCAATCATATCAATACCTTTTTAAGTCATCACAATATCATTACCTCAATATCAATTCACTTATCAATTATCTTAGTTCACTTTACACTTCCATACATGTCAACTTAACAATTAATCCTTCATACATCATGCTTAACTCTTATGATCCCTTTTACTTCATTAACTCATAACCGTTTATTCATTATCAAGCCATCATGACATCTAGTTCCAATTTCCTCAATCACATTTGCATTCTAATCACAATACAAGGTTAAGATACCTTAAGTATACCTTAAGTATACCATAATACATTTAAGCTTATCTAGGATCATACCTTCAACTAACATGCAATTTTATCATCTATTATACATATATACATTTCAACAATCACCAAGGCACATCACATAAAGTTTATAAACATTTGGACAAAATTGTTCATGTAGGCTGAATGCATCATTAAGGTAAAAACCAAATTCTTCTTCTTTTCGTGCTTTCCGTCTATTTTAGAAATATGTAAAAATATGGTTTGAACCAAGAGTTTTCATGTAAACATAACAAAAATCATTCTAGAATATAAATTCATAGGAATCGGACACTATTGGTGTCATTAATATATACAAATTCAACCTTTTGCATTATAGTGCACAAAACCATAAGTTTTCTTGTTTTTGGTATTTTTTGGTCATTTCAGAAATATGCAAATGGGTTGTTTAAACCATTATTTTTCATTCAATCATAGAAAATATCAGTTTAGAACACATTCCTTCATAAATTGGCAGCCATAGATAGGGTTTATACAAAAAAATTTCAAGTTCAAAGGCTTAAGTGAAAAATCATGAGTTTCCGCGCATTTCATTCATTTCAGCGATAAACAAACACATGATTCAAATCATTATTTTTCATCTAAATAAAACAAATATCATATTAGAACACCTATTCATACAAATCAGCAGCCATATATTCATGAAAAAAAATAAAATTTTCCAACTTTCAAGTTCTAACACGAAAACTTTGAATTCCTTTGTTTTTCGAAACTTTTTGGTCATCACAGAAATATGCAAAAATATTATTTAATCCAATATTTTCATCAAAACAAATCAAAAATCAGTTTAGAATACATCCATGCACAAATCCCCCCCCCCCCCTTATGATGTTCATGCAATAAAATTGTGATTTTAAGTTATAGAATTCACCTTTGAAGAAATCTTGCGGAAAGAATCGTATTTTCGGTAGAAAATAAATTTTCTCTCCCAAAAATTTACTCAAATAGAATTGAATCTATAGAAATCAGTAATCAAATAGTTCAAAATAATTTTTCCATAATTTATTTCATAGAAATCAGTTTAGAAATCGAAAGAGAATAAAAACTTACAATTATGGTCACGAAATCCCAAAATGGAAAGGTGTTTTCAATATTTCGGTAGAGAGAATTATTTTGAGAGGTTTTTCTACTAGAATACAGAAAGAATAAGAGAATGGCTGCTAGAAACCCTTGTTTGGCCAAAAATTAGAATATATATTAGGGTTGGAGTGGAATTTCCACTATTACCCTTAATGAAATAGGTTAGGAGAATTTTTGTGTAGTGGGCTTTTGGGTATTTGGGCTTTTCCTTTAAAAATTTCAGCTAAATGGAATTAAAATAAAAATAATATTTTTCTTATTGATTCTGAAACATTTTCCTCAAAAATATTTATTTAAAAATACCCATAAAATTATTTTATGCTTAAAAATTGTCTTATGCATAAAAATTCATTTTATTTAAAATAAATTCCTTTATGCCAATGCACTTCATGTAAATAATTTATTTCACAATAGCAACACATATTATGCATGTTAAAATTAATTTAATATGCCACATACTCATCAATCACTTAGATCACAAATTTTCACACAAGCACACACACTTAACCTTAGTAGTTCTAAATCAAGCAATTTATCACAGAAATTCCTAGGGTGGGTGCATTTAAGTATTGGTATATGGTATATGATAGTTCTAACTAGTTATGATGGAGGTAAGTGATTGCCAAGAGAGAATTCATTAACTTGAATAAACAAAGAAGGAATCCTATGCTATCTGATTATTCTTGATAATCAAATCCTTGGCCAAGGTAGTAAAAATTCACTAGAAAGGGTTTCTAGTAGGAATCGATTTTATCAAGAATTAGAAATGAGATATAGACTTATGATTGAAGCATATTAGGGTTTGACAAATCCATGACCCTAGCTAAAATTGGGATTTCGTAATGAAGGGATTTTAGTGTATATTAATTATGATCAATGGTCCATGATATGAATAAGTAATAAAACACTAATATTCATTCTAATTATGTAGTCATGATATGCAATGCTAGGTGTCACTCATGATTTATAGGACGAAGGGTGAAATAAGGATTTCACATTAGTAAAGAAAAGTGTTTTCTTGTTCCCATTGCTAATTAGATATGAACCTATAAAGTCACACACCCAAAAGTATTCACCTTCTAAGGATAAAAGGTTTACCATAATAATTAATTAAAGTGTTTAATTAATTGACTAATGGTAAAAGGATTGAACTTGTAATTGAATTTACAAAGACCCTAGGATATCTTGAAGTTTAAATCCAAAATGATTTCTTATTAATTAAATCCTAATTTATATATGATATAAATGACAAGGATTAAACTAATTAAAGCTATGGATGAGTTAAAAGAATCGATTTTGAGCTTAGGACTAAAGACAAAATTGCCTAAGTCCATTTGAGAAATGGAGAGAGGCAATTTAGGGGTTAAACATTATCCATAACCCTAAAACCCATATGATGAGTTTAAGGGTTAGAGACTTTCTCCAACCCTAAAGCCCATGTGATGGATTTAGGGGTTAGAGAAAGGTAACTAAGGTCAAAATAGTCTTTTAACTACTTAAGTCTTAATGGAAGTTATCATAAACCATAAAAGGTAAATTGGTCTTTTCCATTTAAGCTTAAAGTAAAAAAGCAAATTAAATATCTCATTTGTCCCCTATTATTCAACATAGTTGTTGGCTATAAAAATAAAAATGATTTTGTTTAATTTACTAGTTTTTGAACATCTTGATCAAGAGAGAAACCTTTGGAACTAAGTATCGAAAGAAAAGAAAGAGAAGAATTGTTCTTCAATTTTCTTATTCTTTGTTCTTTGTTCTTTGTGAAAGAACAAAGGTTTCTTTTATTGAAAAGAAACATCTATAGCAATCAGAAGAAATCAAATCACCAAGGATTTGTTTTAGAAGATCTTGTATTCATTTGGGCTACTAAGAGAGAGAATCAAGAACATCTAAACAAATCAAAGTGAGCCTTGGAGGTGGAGCTTGGTGTGGACAATTTAGAGGCTCTACATTTGGGGAGCTTTTAGAGAGGAAAGAAGAATTGGAGTTCATACGCATCAAGAGGTAATATGATTACCACTTCATCTTTTTTCTTTCTTATGTGTTTTACGTATTAATTAGATGATTGGATGAATGTTTATTGGACCCATTTGGGTGTAAGTGAAATTTTAAATTGTTTGAAATTTCACCCACCATGTTGCTTTCACTTAATTTGTGCCCAATATTCATTCACAAGATTGGTCAGGGCTTGGGAGTTTTAGAGGGTCTTCCTACTATGACGCTTAATGGTATGCCGAAGCATCTAAGCATGCTTACATTGACATGGTTGGATCCTTGGAAGACTTTCATGCCAGTACTTGATGTGCCTACTACCCCTCTACCATTAGCGGCTAATATCCCTGGCTCTTCCAATCATGTAGGACCTTCTACCACCCTTCTATACCATTTTTCTCTGACCCACCATTCAAAGATTAGGGCCATTCTATAAGGGTTGTCGAGGATGATGATCGGAAGATGACCAGTTTTGAGCGGCAATTGTGTTGCATGGAGGGCAAGATGGGTTGTCTTATTCTCCAACAACTCTTCCAATCAGAATTTTGGATTGACAAATTTTGCAAATCCTAAAGTTTGAAACTTTAGTTACATTTTTTAGCACTAAAATTTTCCATTATTACTTTAGTTTCGGGTAGTAGAATTATATAATATCCTCGGTTGTATGATTATTTTCCCCTTAAAATAAAGAGAAAATCAAAAGCAATTGCAAAAGAGCTTTGAAATTAAAACTTATTCAATTGTTCTTGACTACTTTAAAACAATAAAGGGTAAATATCATGAGTAGTGCTAGTAGCCATTTGAACTCGTGATTTAGTTGAGTAATTAAGGGTCGGCATCACAAATGTTTACACTCGCATAAAAAGGCTAGAATGACAGTTTAAACAAGTCAGGCTTCTTAAGAATGCAAAGAAAAATGAAAAAAAAATTGATTTTAAAAAAAAAAGTGAAAATTCAAGAGGATAGTCATGCACCTAGGAAAAAATCATTAAAGACTGCTTTGTTTGAACTCTTATTGCATTGGAATTTGTTGCTCACATTTGTAAATCTAGATTGCAAGCTTTAGGTTATAGAGTTTGTCATGAAGGTTTCCTAGTTTGGCTATCATGTTTGAAAGCTATGATGATTCCGACCAATTTCCATATAAACCATTTGATTTTTATTGCCTAAGGTAGGGGAGTTTTATTTCATTCCTTTTGTCTTGCTTTAATTTGCATGAGGACAAGTAAACTCTCAAGTATAGGGGAGTTTGATAGGTGTATGAATGCCTACATTTTACCTCTTTGTTCATCATGATTTACATTTAAAATTGAGTTTGATTTGTTTGTTTTAGTGTTGTTTTCAGTTCTTTTTAGGGACCTTGTATTTTGACATGCCATGAGATGATAATACAAAAGAATGATAGAGTTTAGTTGAAAGATGGAGCATTTTGAAGAGGCACAAGCAAAGTAGAGCTTAACCCACGCCCAAACTCATAGGTGTGGGAGTGCCCTTGTGGCAAGAAGAAAAGCTATTGCCTGATGCCCCGTAATGCCAAATTTTTCAAGTCGTTCCAACACCCATGGCCTCGAGCATGTGGTAGGGTGTGGAAGAAGTTCTGATAGAGCATATAAGCAATTTTTGCATAGACTTTTGGGGATGGAAAAATTCCATCATAGAGAACTGACTTTTCTGAGGAAATTTAGAGGTTTTGCAGTAGGAATAGAAGGTAAAGACTGAGGATCTACTAGATTTGAAGTTAGAATCGAAGATCGAAGTGAAGAATCTTCGATTATTCATCATGAATTATTTGAGCTTCTTTTCTTCTTCTTTATTTCCTCTGTTTTTCTTGTCTAGCATGAACTAAATCTATTTCTACCTAGATATTTGATGAACCTAAGGCCCTTTTGTATGGATTAAATAATTCTAACATCAATAAAATCATTCTTTGATTGCTTTATGCTTTTGATGCTTATTTGATGAATTCTAATTGACAATAGCATGCTTGTTGATTGAATACTTATTTTCATATTATTGACTTGAGAAAGCACAATATGAATAGAATACTCATTATGGTTGAGGGCTTATTGGGGTGCTAAAGATAGGCTTACAAAATGCTTTGGTATTTTGCTCCTTATTCTTAATCCATGAACTATTTAATTATGTATTGAGAAGAGATTCCTTACACTTTACCTAGGAATTAAGGATTAGATCACTTGAGAGAGGTTTTAATCTAAATTTGTAGAATGCCAATTCAGTTTGATGTTTGGTTTAATTAGTTTACTTTTCATGGATTACAAATAGGGGCTAGGGGGATTCAATATCTAGGTAGTCTTTGCCATTATTGTCTTTGCAAAGTTCTCATTGTTTTCCTTAGTTTAGTTTTATTTAATTAAATTAGTTGTTTTATTTTAATTGTTATCTCCACCTAATGATCTGCTAAACAATAATCAAAGTTTAAGCTAGTAATTACCATTAGTCCTCAGTGGAATGATACTTTTCTCTCATTACTATATTACCTGATTGACCCATGCACTTATAATAAGGTTTAAAGACATCAAGCAATTTACTTCGCTTGGGAGATTTCCTTATCTAAGTCATTTTATATACTATGATATGGAGAGTCACTCTTAGATGCTGCGGGAGTTTCTTTTTAGAACATTATTCATTTGATGATTATTTGGCATCTTAAAAGTTCTTTTCACATGGATTGGATTTAAAGTATTTTTAAACTATTCTTCTACTAGTTAAGGATTTCCCTTATTATTGGTTATTTAAGTTAATGCATATGATTCGGTACGATCCTAGGCAATGTTTAACAGAGCATGAGAGGGTTCTATAGGTGTGAGTGACCTTATGTCTCCCTATGTTCTAGGACTATCATATCTCAAAAATTAGGATTTGACACATGAGATAGAGTTCAACATTGAGCTGCTATCGGGCATATAGCCCATATCGATACCACCATATCGTATGGCACTAGTAGAGTTAAAAGAATTAAAGGCACAATTGCATGATCTACTCAACAAGGGTTTCATCGACTTGAGGTCTAGTTATCATCAGCTAAAGATCCATAAAGAAGACATCTGTAAGACTACTTTTCATATAAGATACAGTCATTATGAGTTTATGGTTCTATCATTTGGTCTAACAAATGCTCCAGCTGCTTTTCATTGACTTGTTGAATCAAGTGTTCAAGCCATTTCTTGACAAGTTCATGATCATTTTCATCAATGACATCCTTATTTACTCTAAGAGTAAAGAGGAACATAAAGAGCATATGAGGATTGTGTTGCAGATACTACGTGATCACCAGCTTTATGCAAAGTTATCTAAGTGTGAGTTTTGGATGGAGTCTGTCAGTTTTCTTGGGCATGTAGTAAGTAAAGAAGGAATCCAAGTTGTTCCTAAGAAAGAGGAAGTAGTAGCTAATTGGCCATGACCCACAACGATTTTTGAAGTTTGGAGTTTCTTAGGTATGGTTGGCTATTACTGCAAATTTGTATAGGACTTTTCTAAGATAGCATCACCATTGACCAAGCTGACCAGAAAATAAGTTAAGTTTAATTAGGAGGAGTCCTATAAAGAGAGTCAAGAAGTACTTGATATCAGCTCTAGTTTTGGCTTTTTCAGAAGGTGAGGAAGGGTGGTTCATGGTTTATTGCGATGCCTCAAGAATAGGACTTAGATGCATCCTCATGCAAAATGGTAAGTTCATTGCCTATGCATTACGACAACTCAAGAAGATTGAAGTGAATTACCCTACTCATGACATGGAATTAGCCACGGTAGTGTTCACTCTAAAGATCTAGAGACACTATATGTATGGAATAAAGTGCAAGATCTATACGGATCATAAGAGTCTTCAATACATCTTGAGCCAAAAAGACCTTAACCTGAGGCAAAGGAGATGGGTTGAACTACTTTAAGATTATGAATATTGGATTTTCTACCATCCTAGAAAGGCTAACTTTATGGCGGATGCTTTGCGTAAAAAATCTATGGGAAGCCTAGCCTATGTGACTGTGCGAACGAGGCCAATCATAAAAGAGTTAAGAGGATTGTTTGGTCAGGGCTTGAGGCTAGAGATTGGAGATTCACGAGCTATAGTGGCACTTTTCCAAATGAAGTCAAAGTTATTAGAGGAGATAAAGGCTTCATAAGATAAGGACCCACACTTGGTTAACTTAAAGGATGAGATCAAAAAAGGAAAAAACCCTGAATTCAAAGTAGTAGATAGGATTCTAAGGTGTGGTAAAAAAGTATGTGTGCTTGATGTGAATGGACTAAGGGAAAGGATATTGAAGGAAGCACATCAGAGGCCCTACTATACTCATCCTAGAACTACCAAGATGTATTATGATGTAAGAGAAAGTTATTGGTGGCCTAGACTGAAGAAGGACATGGCTAAGTTTGTGGCATCTTGCCTAACTTGCCAACAAATCAAGTATGAACACCAACGACCATCTGGACTGCTATAAGAGATCAAACTACCTGAATGGAAGTGGAAGTGCATCATGATGGACTTCATAGTTGGTTTACCTAGAACCTCTAAAGGTTATGACTTAGTATGGTTCATAGTATACCAACTAACAAAATCAACTCATTTTTTGGAAGTTAAGACCACATACTTTGCAGCTTAGTATGCACAATTGTATGTCAAAGAGATCATGAAACTGCATGGAGTATCAGTTTCTATCATCTCAGACTGAGGCACTCAATTCACCTCGAGGTTCTAGCAAAAGTTGTAAGAAGCATTAGGAACACAATTGGACTTCAATACTACGTTTCACCCTCAAACGGATGGACTATTTGAAAGGACAATTTAGACACTTGAAGACATGTTAAGAATGTGTGTCCTAGACTTTAGTGGTAGCTGGGATAAGTACCTACCCCTGATCGAGTTTGCCTATAACAATAGTTACCATTCATCCATCGGCATGGCACCCTATGAAGCATTGTATGGAAGGAAATGTCGTTCTCCTATTTATAGGGTTGAGCCTAGAGACAAGAAAATGGAGATGCCAGAATTGCTGAAAGAGACTATCGAGAAGGTACCATTGATACAAGATCAGTTAAAAATGGCCTTTGGTCGATAAAAGAGCTATGAAAACCCTAAAAGAAAGGATGTCCATTTTGCTATAAGAGATCATATCTTCTTGAAGGTTTCCTCAATAAAAGGTGTCATGAGATTCTATTGTCATGACCCACTTATTATGCCGTGATGGTCCTAGGACATAGGGAGACATAAAGTCACCTAAATCCATAGAACCCCATGTAACTTATAATCCTTTACTATTCATTATATTGAACCTTGTCCTAAGATCAGAACCCAATTGCATTATTACTAACTTTTATTTGGTTATCTACATATAGCCAAATATTCATTATATCATTATGACATTCATCTCATTTACATATGTTCATTACTAATTATACCAACATAAATATAATCACATTATTGTTCATTACTAATTACACCAACATAAATATAATCACATTATGGTTCTTAGTACATATCAATCCCACATCACATTAGTGCTTAACCTTCAGTAACCATGGAGCTCTAAAACAATGGTCTTCATAGTTAAGAATTACAACTCTTGAAATTAGCAAAACAGCTTCCAAGTGGATGAGTAGTGCTTGGAATTTACCTTGCTGACTTGTCAATCCTACCTGAAAATTTTAAACAATAGCAAATGAGACAAAGCTTAGTGAATGTATAATAATACAATATATATGGTGAGTACGAGGACCAATTTTAGGAAGGGTTTTTATAGCAATGAACGATTTTAATAAATGTTGTTATTATGGTTCAATTTCTCATTTAAGATGGAAGCAACATCGTTAGCAGAAATAATATTTTCTTATAAGCAGAATGCTTCCCACGCATATAATTTAAAGAGTGGCAGCCTAAGCCTTGCTCACTTACATACATCACACTACGTAAAACTGATCAGGTTTTACGGTTAGGTGTTCCCCCTAATAGAGGTTAGGTACTCTCACCCTACCTGCAGGCTTAACCAAGTGCACAAGGTCTAGTGTGTTTCCTCACACTAAAGAGGATTTCTACATATTAATGGGTTTTAATGAAAGACATCCAAAGTCTACAATAGGAATTCAATGGAAAATAGTTTGGCATATTAATCATTCTCATCATTGAACAAAACATAAGACCAAAGCAAAAGGCTCATTATGGTCAATATCATATAAGGAAGAAATGGATTTCCAAAGGGTTCAACCATCAATAGGCAACCATATATCAAATGTCATTTCAAGTACATGTCAAAGAATGGTAATTCAAGCAATGATTGTAAGCAATCATATTATTAAGTACTCACCTTGGATTCCTTTACTCTTATTTACATTTAACTTTGATGCAAGTGGTGCTCCTTGCACTCTTATACAATATCCTTACCCTTATCTTTAGATTCTACACATTTGCATTTCAATTTCATATTAATCAGTAACTAATGATGTCACTAATTATACCTTATAATTTTATTATGTAAACTCACAATGGAGATGTATCAATAGAGTCATTTACATATTTATATATATTCTTATTCCTAATCATTTCCCAGCTAGATTCGTCATTCAATTTCATGACTTCAAGCTTAAATTTCAAAATTCCTAATTTTTCCACAAACACTAGAATTTGGGGAAACCATTATTTCCTTATCTAATATGTGATAGCAATATGTGCCATAGGAGTCATATAATAGTTATGTAATAGTAGATATTAATTCTCAATGGCACTATATATATTCATGATGTGAAAAGGGTTTCATATTATTGAATATAGTCTTTAAGTATTTGTAAGAGGATATATTATCAAGTGTTGAAAATATGGGAGACAAATCGTTCTTGTACAAATATTTTAAATATGTTCATGGTCATAGGATTAATGACTCATTCTTGTACAAATATGTTAAATATGTTCATGGTCATAGGATTAATGACTAGGCATCATTAATTTCAGAAGACCATCACCTCTGTTTGTTTTTGAAAATCAGTATGTGATACAAATGATTATAGAGGTAGTGAGTTTCATACTACTTAACATGTGATGTCAATACAAACATGTGGATATTCATAGGATGAATAGTCAAACTATGACGTTAGATGATATTAATATAGTGTTTTACTACTTGTCAATTATTCATCATCTAGGTCACAATAGTGCATATAATCCTTTGACTTGAGATATACTATATCTCATATATAGGAAGTTAGAATTTATTACTGCTTAGATAGATGTACTATTCATGTACGGATATATGGCATGTGATGGTTCTAAATTTTTATATATGGAGATAAGTGATCGCTAAGATAAAATTCATTAAGAGGTTAAGATCCTATGCCATCTAGTTATTGTTGATACTTAAGTTCTTGGCCAAGACAGTGAGATTCACTAGAAAGAGTTTTGAGTAAGAATCTAATCTCATCAAGAATTAGAACTGAGATAAGGACATAGAATCGATGCACATTAGGGTTTGACATAAACCATTACCCTAGCCGAGATTGGGATCTTTAATAAAGGGATTCTAGTGCATGATGATTTATGATCCATGGTCCATGTGATCTTTAAAGTTATCAACTATAAATATTCATTTCTAATTAGGTAGTCGTGACATAGAATGCTAGCTATCCCTTCCGACTTATGGGACTAAGTGTGAAGTGGGGATTTCACATTAGTAGAGAAAAGTGTTTTCTTACTTCCATTGCTAATTAGACATGAACCTAAAAAGTCACACACCTAATAATGATCACCTTCTAAGTGTAAAAGGTATTCCATAATAATTATTTAAAGTGTTTAATTAATTTATTAGTGGTAAAATGATTAAACATGTAATTAAATTTACAGGGACCCTAGCATATGCTGATGTTTAATCAATAAAGGTTTCTATTCAATTAAATCTTAATTTGTATATGATGCAAATGAGAAACATTAAATTGGAAATTGATTTGGACTAAATCAAAGACTTAATTTTAAGCTTAGTGAAAACCCTTAACACATGAGAGGTGGCCTAAGCCCATAAGTGATATAGAAAAGAGGCAATTTTGGGGTTAAAGAAAATTTACTATTCATGAGCCCATGTGATGGGTTTAGGGGTTAGAGAATTTTCTACTAAGGTTAAAATTATAATTACATCTTTTGGCTAGTGGAAATGTCTATTTTACCCCTAAAGTATAAAATGGTCATTTCATTATTTGAAGAAGCAAAGTCCATTTTGCCCCTTCACCAAATGGTGAGCTAGAAGAATGTGAAAGGGCATTTAGTCTTTATAAAGACTTAAGGGTTAAGTCTTCTAAAGAATATAAAAGCTTCAAGTTTCAAGAATTTTAAAGTGAGGAACATCATTTTTCCATTTGAAGCATCTTGAGAGAGAGAAAGAAAATATGAACAAAGTGTATCTTCAATTTTTCTTTTGATCTTCAATTCTTTTCTTTATTCATTGTGAAAGAACAATTGCTTGCAAATTGAAAATGTGTTTAGTCCAAAATAGACTAAAGAGAAACCTTAAACTTCCTAAAGGTTTTTGAGGGAAAATCTTGAATCAAATTGGGCAACCAAGAGAGTGATTCAAGAACACCAAAGAAACCAAGAGGAAACTTAGAGGTAAGCTAGGTGTGGATGATCTAAAGGCTTCATACTTAAGAAGCTCTTTGTTAAAGAAAGAAGAAACCTATCAAAGATAATATGATTACTCTTCCTTCTTCTTTATATACATATGTGTTTTACACACAAATCAATTGATTGCTTGAATGAATTTTGGACCTAAATTGGGTGAAGTAAAATTTTAAAATGTTTGAAATTTCACCTCACCACCTTTTTTTTATTGCATTTGGCTTCACCATTCCTTCAATTGGTATTAGAGCCACTTAATTTCGGTGTAAAACCTTTGCATATGTTGTTTTGGAGGTTTTTGATTTGGTTGAAAAGGAGTTGTTGCACAATTATTGTGCTATCGGACACATAATTCGCACTCACGAATCAAGAATTGCGACTATGAAAATGATGTCCTGCCTATGAATGAGTGTATCAAAACCAACTTTGTTTGTGTCGATTTAGAGAATCATGACCACGAATTCATATTTCGCACCCCTAAAATCCATATCATGGCCTCGTGTGATTTGCTCTGTATCTATACCCAACTTTAATTTTTTTCCAATATTGTTTTGAATTAATTTTTCAATCAAATAAATTTCTATGACTTAAAATATGGTTTTGAGCTATAGAAACCTTAAATATGTGATACACAAAATGGATTTTTTTAGAAATGTTCCAATGATGAACAATATAGCTATAAATGCAATTGTTGTATATATATGTTTTGTTGTTATTTGAGAGGCATGAATGGTTGATCATGGATTTAGAAATCGAAACGTATGATTTCTAATATAGACATGTAATAATTAATTTTATTGTTTGATGGGATGTAATTAAATGTTAATTACTCATTTAGGTTGTATATCAATTTCATTGAGCCTATAAGCTCTTTTGTTTTTGTAATCTCACCTTGGAATGCCAAGGTTACTAATATACATATAGAGATATGGAGATGCAATAACAAGAAGAGGTTCAACCCATGAAGATACAAGTGTTGTAATTTCATGTTTATAATTTGTTTAACCTAAATCCCATATCCATTCCTTATGGCTAGGAAGTGGATCCATAGAATCCATGATCATACCTATGTGTATATTGTCCATTTTATGAAATATATATATGATATATATGAATGCATATGATATATTTTTAAAATGGATAATGTGGAAAGTGAGACTAATCTATAAAGCCCAAAAATCTTCCATAAAAAATATCAAGTTGTAGTTCTCCATTGGAGCAATAATTCAAGAAAATTCAAACACTTATGTTATCGGTTATGGATACATAGGAGTGATATATTTTGTTTGAATGTTTTCTTGAAGTTATTGTAAAGCATGTGATGTTACTAGTATATGATACATTGTATGTCAATAATGATAATTAGTATCTAAGACATATAATGTTCAAATCATTATACTTATTGGTCTAATGGGTTTGACTTGACTAGTATGAAAGGTCAATAACGACAATGTGTATCTAAGGTTGGAAACACTAGGCACTGGATTGATTGAAACTCATAAAAAGTTGCGATGAACAAGTGTTCTTCATTTGTTAGATATCAAAATTCCAATAACAATAATTTGTATCTGAGGAATTTCTGATAATCTAATAAGAATTCAATCACCTACTAGAAATCCACCACAATAGGGTTTCTATTTCCTATTTGGAAATATAGGATTTGCCAAATTAGTAGGATTACCATTTTGATTAAAGACCAAATCATTATGGTAGCTACTCAATTACATAAGTTATTAATCTCATTATTTTTTGCATTTTGATAATATGAAATTGACAAACCCACTTGGAATATATTTGATTCTTTTATGCTCGCAGGGCCTAAATCTATGGTGCTTGCATTTGAGTACATAGTGTATGTATTCAATTTGATTGGTTCTTGGTCTTTTAGAGAAAAGAATATTCCAAAGGAACATATCACTCTATTGTAATGGAAATAAAATATTGGATAAGGTTGATGCTATATGATTGTTTTATAAGTTAAGGGTTGCAAAAACAACATATAAGCATAACAAGACTCCAAGTAAGTATGCATCATCTACAAGAGTTGTGTGATGAGCATAAATACACTGATTAATATGTGATATTAAGGTAGTTATTTTGTTTGAATATGAAGAAAATTATAAAGAAAGAAATAGGAAAAGAAAAGAAAGAAAAAGGAAGGAAAAGAAATTATTAAGGGAGAAAAGAAGAAAATGTTTCTTCTTGATCTTCAAAACTTTATTTTTCTTTGTCTTCTCCATATTTTTCATTGTTGCTCTTAATCTTACTATTCAACTAGAGTAAGAAATTAGACAAAAGAAATCAAAGAAGAAAATGTTTCATCTTTAATTTCTTATTCTTCTATTTTTCTATCTACTATTCTTTGTGAAAGAATTTGAATTATGAGAAACTCTTTTATTTCTTATTAATTTTTAATTAAACTAAATTTAGAATTATTTTCTTATGGTGATTAATTCATCAAACAACTAAAGAGTCTAGATGTTTTGATGAATAATAATTTTCAAATAGTTTAATTCTACAAATTCATTCTAAATTTCCATTAGATGGAAAATGCACTTTAAGGTAATAGAAAAAGTTTCTATTATAAATCCTTAAAGGGAAATTATTGCAAGGGACAAGTCTATAGATAATGCTATAGTTGATAAAAGAAAATGTTTCTATTATTAATGTTATGAATATTGGAAAGGTAATTATTCTAAGTATTGTGAATACTAAAGGACAAAGAGAAGAATAAACCTTATGAAGGAAAATCTATCTCTTGTTACTATATTCTAATGATTCATATAGTTCATCTATTGTTAGGATTCATGATATAGGTGTTTATGTTCCATATGCATGATTAGAATAAGCAATGAAAGCATAGAGTTAGATGAAGTGATTTTGAAAAATCAAAAGGGCCAAGTGTTTATATCCAAAGAGCTTTTAGAATACTTCATGATGATTTTAGAAATCATATTTTGTATGTCTAGTGTGTACTTAATGATGATTTTAAAATCATGTTTTGTAAATCATGTATATATTTCATACTTAAGCTACATTATTTTGTAACTTCAAGGAATTGTGAATTCCATTACTAGAAAATGTTTGCATGGTTTATTATGGTAATAAACTTAAGAGTATGAATTATATGGTTGATGTATTATTATTAAGTTAATAATAACAAAACAACTCCAAGTGCTTTTATCAAATGCCATAAAGAACTCCAATCTAAAACTGCTATGATTTCTTTAATTAGTTTGTTTAGCTGAAGATAAGACAACTTAGTTGGATAACATGTGTCACTACCCATCAGGGTGTGAACTTGTTTCAACTTAGAAGCCTAGTATTTAATGCAAAAATAACTAGATCACCTTTTATTGGACAAAAGAATAGAAATCGAAGAAGTTTTAGAATTTATGTATGTAGATGCATCAATATCATTTGTCAAATAGGTAGTGGGAGTTTGTCCTAATTCATTGTGTTTACCTATTTATGTGATATTGACCCATTTGGAAAAAGGTAAATAAAATGAATTGTTTATTTGAATTTTTGAAACATTCAAGAAATTCAAGATGAAAAGGAAAATAAATATTAAGGGTATTTCATGCAAAAGACAAAGAGTATCATAACCCTTTAATTTGATCGATGTGGGGAGAACTCGATTACCAATTTTTGAGAAATTTCCTAAATATTAAATTGGCATATATTCATAATTCTTTTTGGGAAAACCATATGTAATGATATACTCAAAAGAATAAATTACAACATATGTGATATGATGTAATAGATGATGAACTATAAAAGTTTTGTTTATTTCCTTATGGAAATTTGCAAATAATAGCATAATATTCTTCAATAGAATTTTCTCCAAAGTCTATCTAATCCTAAATCATATATTATATGATATGGATAGATATCAAAATTCTTACTCATAATTTGATTTGAGATATCTAGCTTATTTGATAAGTTGAAGTTAGGCAATTGGAAGATAAGTCTAATTAAGATAAGGTTTGTTGGATATCCTAAAGGTGGTTTAGGATAGTATTTCTATCTTTTGCATAACAAAGAGTTGTTAGGAAAAATGTTATTTCTTAATAAAGTGTTTATTCAAGAAAGTGACATATTCAGAAAGATAAAATGATTAGGTGAATGTCATCCAATAATATTTAACAAAATGATCAAAGTAAATTTGATCAACCTTGTGAAAAGTCTAAAATTAACTAAATGTTTTATCCTTATAAGCTATTAAAGGCTTAGTAGAATATCTAACTTTTTTGTAAGATATGATTTCCTTTATATGAATATACAATAGTTGTATATTTATGATGAGGTAAATCATGAGATAGTAAAATATCTAATCTTAAGAAAAATATAATTTACTTTATACGAATGCACAAAATTTATATATTCATGATAAAACAAATTATGAAATGATTCTATTATAGCTATATATGATATAGCAATGCATAATTATTATGAGTTTGACATATAGATATCAATACTAGTTTTCTTTCTTTAGAAAAGAAAACATAATTGTGGAATAAATCTAAAGGCTTAGAGTCTTAAAAAAATTCTAAAATATGCAAAACCTTAATGAGTTATATCATCGCAAGATGAGTCCTTAATGTGCAAAAGGATAGTGGGAGTATCCTCACTTTCAAGTTTTGCACATGGATAACACATTAGTTTGTAAAAGTATTAATATATTTGCATTTGTAGAATAGTTTTACCATTACTTTCTTCATTTAGACTTGAGATAAATATTTTACATTCTTGTTAATTCATATCTATGGAGATAAATTGAAGAGAATGTTAAATATGTCTAAGTCGATATTTGCAAATGATATTGAAAAGTTCAACATGCTAATTCCAAAATTTTTATTTCCTACAATTTTGATGTCCACTTTTTGAGGGTTGATTCCCTAGATATCCAATGAAAGTATGGCATGGATTCCTTATAGTACAACTATAGGAAATCTAAATTATACAAGAGTTGTATAATGAGCTGGACATCGAGAATGTTGTTAGTATAACTAACAAATTCTAATCCTATCTAGGATTAAATTATTAGAAATATAATTAAAATTATTCTAAAGTACTTGAGAAGTATTTAAGATTTAATTTTGACAAATGGAGAATGTTACTACATAAATGATAGAAAGTCTATCTTTGGGATTATTGTTATCTATAATGAAGAAATAATTTGCTAGAAAAGTTCTAAGCAAATTGTTGTTACAAACTTGATTATATAAGCCAATTTGCTACCTAGGATGTTGCAAACAAAAAACTATTTTGGATTCAGTAGTTATGAACTATTTAAGTGTTTCTCTAGTACATCACAAGTATCTCTCTACTATAATAATAATGGAGCCTTAGCTTATGGCAAGGGAACTCGAGTCTCACACTAAAATCCAGACTATTTCAAAAGGCATTAAGATATTATTAAATCAATTGTTAGAATAGGGCATTCTAGCCTTACAGAAAATAACATTAACTATTAACTTGGTTAAACCATTAACTAAAGTCAGAAGTTAGTAACAGTTAAACTTTATCTTGAGAAGATGAGTTTCTGATACTAGATAGAATGACTCTAGTACAAATGGGAGATTGATAGCAGTATATGCTCTAGGAGCCATATAATAATTATGTAATAGTAGATATTAATTCCCAATGGCACGATAATATATTTATAATGTGAAAATGGTTTCATATCATTGAACATAGTCCTTACGTATTTATAAGACAATTTATTCTCAAGTGTTGAGAATATGGGAGATAGATTGCACTTGTACAAATATTTTAAATATGTTCATGGTCATAAGATTAATGACTGAGCATCATTAATTCTAAAAGATCATCATGTTTTGTTCTTTCACAAAGAACAACGAGCAAGAAATGAAGAATAGAAAATTAAAGAACTCTTCTTCTCTTTTTCTTCTCTTAAAACTTAGTTACTTAGGCTTCTCTATAGAAAAGATGTTTATAAAGGCATTCCCTTATTAACAACATCATTTGCATTTTAAATAGCCAACCACTAAGTTGTTAATTAGGGAACAAATAAGATATTTATTTTATTTTTGACTTTAAGCTTAAATGGAAAAGACCAACTGACCCTTTAAGTTTTATGATAATTTCCATTAAGCCTTAAATAGTTGAAAGACTATTTTGATCTTGGTACACTTTCTCTAACCCCTAAATCCATTAAATGGGCTTTAGGGTTGGAGAAAATCTCTAACCCCTAAACTCATCATGTGGGCATTAGGGTTATAGAAAATCTCTAACCCCTAAATTGCCTCTCTCCATTTCTCAAATGGACTTGGATTTAGGGTTTTGTCTAAAGCTCAAAATCAATTCTTTTAACTCGTCCATAGCTTTAATTAATTTAATCCTTCTCATTTATATCATATACAAATTAGGATTTAATTAATAAGAAATCATTTTGGATTTAAACTTCAAGACATGCTAGGGACTTTGTAAATTTAATTACAAGTTCAATCCTTTTACCACTAATTAATTAACTAAACACTTTAATTAATTATTATGGTAAACCTTTTACCCTTGGAAGGTGAATACTTTTGGGTCTATGACTTTCTAGGTTCATGTCTAATTAGCAATGGGATTGACAAAACACTTTTATCTACTAATGTGAAATCCCTATATCACCCTTAGTCCCATAAGTCATGAGTGACGCCTCGCATAGCATATAATGACTACCTAATTAGAATGAATATGAGTGTTTTATTACTTCCTCATATCATGGACCATTGATCATAATTAACATACACTAAAATGCCTTCATTATGAAATCCCAATCTTAGCTAGGGTCATGGACTTGTCAAACCCTAATATGCTTTGATCATATGTCAATATCTCAATTCTAATTCTTGATAAAATCGATTCCTACTAGAAACCCTTTCTATTGAATCTTTACTACCTTGGCCAAGGATTTGATTATCAAGAATAATCAGATAGCATAGCATTTCTTCCTTGTTTATTCAAGTTAATGAATTCTCTCTTGACGATCACTTACGTCCATTCATAACTAGTTAGAACTATCACATACCATATACCAATACTTGAATATCATTAGTATGTAAGTAGAAATAAATTCCAACTACCGATGAATGAGATACAGTGTCCCTCAAGTCAAAGGACTATATGTATAATTATGACCTAGATGATGATTTATTGACTAGCAATAAAACTCTATGTCATCATCATCTAACATCATAGTTTGATCATTCATCATATGAATATCCACATGTTTATATTGATAACATTTGTCAAATAATATGACACTCATTGTCTCTATAATCATAAGTATAACATACTGATTATAGATTATAAACAGAGGTGATGGACTTTCGGAATTAATGATGCCCAATCATTAATCCTATGACCATGAACATTTTAAAGTATTTGTTTAAGAGTGATCTGCCATCCATATTCTTAACATTTGATAATAGAACCTCTTTTAAAAAATACTTATGGACTTCAAATATATATTTAATACAGTGGAACAATTTCATTTATAAACATATATTTTATTGCCATTTACGGATAATGTTTTATATTTACATAACTTATACATTGCTCTAGGACATACCCTCTAACAATCTCGCACTTGCACTAGAGCCAATCAGCGTAATATCTAAGTCCCATCTTCTCAAGGTGAAATTCTAGTTGTTGCTAACTCATTGCCTTAGTGAGTGGAGCTGCTATATTTTTAGCTGATGCTATTTTTTGCATGGCTATCTCACCTTTCCCAATTATTTCTTTGATAATATGATAGCGCCTTTTTATGTGTTTGGATTTTTTATGAGACCTTGGTTCCTTTGCTTGAGCTATAGCTTCATTGTTGTCATAGTAGAGAGGAACCACCTACTCAATGGTAGGAACCACTCCAAGTTCTATTAAAAACTATTGAATCCAAATAGCTTCTTTTGCAGCATCAAATGCAGCAATGTACTCAGCTTCTATAGTGGAATATGTAGTAGTTGATTGCTTGGAACTTTTCCAGCATAGTGCTCCTCTATTACAAGTGAAAATAAATCTAAATATAGACTTTCTATCATCAATATCTGAGTGGAAGTCAGAATCTGTGAACCCATCTATCCTCAAGTTACCTCATCCATATATCAAAACTAAATCCTTAGTTCTTCTTAAGTACTTAAGGATAGCTTTGACAGTAGTCCAGTGATCTAATCTTGGATTAGATTGGAATATGCTTGTCAAACTAACAGCATATGCGATATCTGGCCTAGTACATAACATAGCATACATTAGGCTTCCAATTGCCGAAGCATATGAAATCTTAGCCATATTTACCATTTCTTCAAGTGTCTTAGGAGACATAGCCTTAAAAAGGTGGATATTGTGCCTTATAGGCAACAATCCTTTCTTGGAATCTTGTATGTTGAACCATTTGAATACCCTTTCCAAATATTGACATTGAGAAAGCCCTATCATTCTTTTCGACCTATCTCTATAGATATGAATTCCAAGAATATAGGTAGCTTCTCCCAAGTCCTTCATAGAGAAAGTACTGGACAGCTAAACTTTTACAGATGTTAACATACCAATATCATTTCCAATTAATAGTATATCATACATGTACAAGATAAGAAAAGTGAGTACACTCCCACTAACCTTCTTGTACACACAAGGCTCTTCCTCATTCTTAATGAAATTAAATGATTAACTGCTTCATCAAAATGATGATTCCAGCTTCTTGAAGCTTGCTTAAGACCATAAATGGATCTCTTAAGCTTACACATTTTAGAATGTTCTTTAGATTCATAACCTTTAGGTTGTTCCATGAATATGTCTTCCTCAATGTTAACATTAACAAATGCATTATTGGCATCCACTTGCCAAACCTCATAGTCATAGTGTATTGCCATAGCTAATAAAATCCTAATGGTTTTAAGCATGGCTACAAGTGGGAAAGTTTCCTCATAGTCAATGCCATGCCTTTGATGAACCCTTTCGCTACTAGCCTAGCTTTGAACATCTCTACAATTTTGTCTGCGCCAATCTTTTACTTGAAAATCCATTTGCATCCTATAGGTACTATACCCTTAAGTGGATCAATAAGTTCCTAGACTTGGTTAGCCTACATGGAGTCCACTTTAGATTTTATAGCTTTTAAACATTTTAAGGAATCTATATCTGATATAGCTTGCTCAAAAGTGGTAGCATCATCACCATCATCAACTTCTTCATGAATGAACAACCCTTGCACATTACCATGAAGAAATCCATATCTCTCTAGAGGATGAGATATCCTACCAGATCTCTGAGGTTCTTGTGTGGAGATATCATTAACAGGTGTTGACTGATCACGAGATTGAACAATATCCATTTGATCATTTTATTGGATTTCATCGGATGACCCTTCATCCAATATTATCTTTCTTCCTTTGCCACCTTCTTGAAGAAACTGTTTCTTAAGAAATATGACATCCTGACTAATAACAATTGTTTGCTGAGAAGGAAGATAAAAATAATATCCTAAACAACTTTTAGGAAATTTAGCAAACCTACCCTTTATAGACCTTTCTTCCAATTTATCTATCTTTAGCTTTTTAAAGTGTGCTGGACACCTCCAAATCTTAACATGTTTAAGACTTGGTTACCTATTATACTATATCTCATATGGAGTAGTAGGAACAAATTTGGAAGGAATTCTATTAATGATATAAATAGCAGTCTGGAATGCAAATCCGCATAAGGAGATAGGCAAGTCAATATAGCTCATCATAGAACGCACCATATCTAATAAAGTACGATTTCTCCTTTTGGACACACCATTTAACTATGGCATTTTGGGAGGAGTCAATTGTGATATAATGCCATGTTCTTTATGGAAATCTTTAAACTCAGTACTTAGGTATTCACCTCTTCGATCTGATCATAGCATTTTAATATCTTTTCCCATTTGTTTCTCAGCTTCACTTTTAAATTCTTTGAACTTTTCAAAGAATTCATATTTATACTTCATTAGATATACATATCCAAACCTTGAAAGGTCATCTATAAATTTAATGAAATATAAATATCCACCCCTTGCCATTTCACTAAATGGACCACATACTTCACTATGTATAAGTTTCAAAACTTCTTTGGCTCTTTCATTTTGTCTAACAAAAGGTGACCTAGTCATCTTGCCTTGGATACAAGACTCATAAATTGAAGTAGGTTCACCACCCAAAGGGTTAGGGATTTCCATTTTCTCCAATTTTGATATCCTATCTTCGGCAATATGACCTAGTCTAAGATGCCAAATATGTTTTAAACTAGGTGTTGATTTTATCATGGCATTTATATGACTTATGCTTGGAGTTGTATTACTATTACCATTATCTAAATAATAAAGACCATCAAGTACATAACCCATACCAATGATTCTATTACAATAATAGATAATACAAACATCTTTCTTAAACAAGAGTTCATAACCCATACTAATCATATTAGTTACAGCAATGATGTTCTTATATTAATTAGGAATGTACAAAACATCTTTTAATAATAATACATAATCAAAAAGATCAATGGAAGTTGATCAAATGGCTTTGGCTGCAACACTTGCTCCATTACCGAGCTTTAGGATCACTTCCCCTTTTCCCAAGCTTCTACTGCTTGTCATTTCCTGCATAGAAGTACAAATATGAGAACTTGCACCACTATCAAGTATCTAAGCCTTGATGAATCGTGTGAAATATTGAAAATTGAACAATTAAAAGACATACCTTCAGAAGGCTTGCCCTTCCCTTTGTTCTATTTCTTGCCCTTCAAGGATTCCAAATGCTTTGGGCAATTTCTTCTCCAATGTCCACTTTGGTCATAATGGAAACACTTTCCACTACCATTCGAAGCTACCTTTGTGGACTTGTCTTTGCTTACTCCACCACTTGGCTTGAGTTTGGAGTCTTTCTTTTTGCTTTTCTTCTTTGTAGTTTTACGACTAGAAGAAGTAACTAGAGTAACCTCCTTACCTTTGCCTTTCATAGAATTTTGTGCAGTCATAAGTCTATTATTTAATTCGGCAAGAGTGCATTCCATCTTATTCATAGGAAAGTTCATAATGAAATTAGAGAAGGAATCAGGTAGGGCTTGTAGGATCAATTTCATTTGAAGGTTGGAATCCATGGTGAGATATAAATTCTCAAATTGCTTAATGAGCCTAATCATCTTATGAACAGGTGGCCTAACCTTCTCACCCTCTTGTATCTTGGTTTGGAATAACTGCTTTGATATCTCATATCTAGTAGTTCTACTTTTTTCTTCATATAGCTCAAGCAAATGGATAAGAATGTCCCTAACCTCAACATAGTTTTCATGTTGCTTGTGCATATCATATGACATAAAAGCCAACATGATACACTTTGGCGAAACATGATCCTCTTTCCACCTCTTTAAGGTAGCATGTTCTTCAGCAGAGGCCACTTCAAGTAAGGGTCCAGGAACTACATAAGCAATCTTGTTATAAGCAAGGACTAATTTAAGGTTACGATACTAGTCCACAAAGTTAGGTCCCGTGAGTTTGTTATCAGAAATAATGAATGTGATGGGACGGGATTTGCTCATTTTAGCATAATATTGCAAAAAATAAAAAGATTATTAGTGTTATGTAAAAAGTAACTTCCATAATGATTTAGTCTTTAATCATAATGGTGCTCCCACTAACTTTGTGATTCCTACACTTCCAAGTAGGAAATAAAAATCCTATTAGGGTGGATTTCTATTGGGTGGTTGAATTCTTATAAGACTATCAAATACTCTTAGATACACATTGTCATTATTGAGAATTTGATATCAAATAAGTGAACAACACTTGTTCATCACAACTCTTTGTGAGGCTCAATCAATCTAGTTCCTAATGTTTCTGACCTCAGATGCACATTGTCATTATTGGTTATACACATTAGTTAAGTCAAACCCATTGGACCAATAAGTATGGAGAATTCAACATTGCAAGGCTCAGATGCTTATTGCCATTATTGCCAAGCTATGCATCTCACACTTGCAACATCACATGCTATCCAATAACATCAAAGAAATTATTGTTCCAATAGAGAACCATGACTTAATAGTTTGTTTGGAAGATTTTTGAGCTTTAATATTAGGTCTCACTTTGCACATTATTCATATTAGCATTTATCACATGTATAATATATATATCACACATATATCACTAAAAGAATAATGTAAACATAGGTTTAATCATGGACTAGCTATGGGCTCAATTCCTAGCAACAAGGAATGAGTTAAAATTTAGGTTAATCAAATTACAAACATGAGATTGCAACAATTGAATCTTCATGCTCTCATGAGGCATCTTGATAGGTTGAACCTCCTTTTGTTCTTCTATCTCCATATCACCATATGTACATTTGTATCCTTGGCATACCAAGGTGAGAATTACAATAACAAAAAAGCTCATAAGGCTCAATGAATTTAAGGGCTGAATGGATTGAAAGGGGTGAATTTAAGACCAAAAGGGCTGAATGAGCTGGGCGTGAGCAAAAGGGGAAGCACAAGAGCAAAAGGCATAGAGGCCAATACAGAGGAGGAGGAGGAGGTCTAGGGAAGGAATCATCACTAGCCACTAAAACACCTGGACAATAGAATGGATAAACTAAATAGAGCTTTCCCACTTATGGGTGTGGGAAGAAACATCTTGGAGTTTGCTGAACAGTCTCAAGCACATGCTTAAAGTGTGGACAGATGGGCCACTTTATAAAAGACTATCCTCAAACAAGGAATCTAGGGAATGTGACCTCGGTACCTCCACAATCTAGACCATTCCAATCCCAAGTGTAAGGAGTTAAGAATAAAGGGCTAGTTAATGGAAATGTGCTGGCGGCGGACAACAAGAGTAAGGGTTGAGTCTTCATACTGAATCAGCAAGAGGTCCACGCTTTACACACTGCCATCATAGGTATCATTCCTATCCAAAATGCTAGTGTAATATGCTTGATTGATTCCCATGCTACGCATTCTTTTGTATCACTATGCTTTGCTAAGAGTCTTGATAGAAATAAGAAATTAATGATTGAACCCTTAGTAATGTCAACTCCTTTAGGAGAAGTGATGGAAGTGGAACATGTATTTGAGGACAGTGAGGTAGCCATTAATGGATGGAAACTTCCCGTACAATTGTTAGAACTCAATGTGTTAGAATTTGATGTAATTCTAAGAATGGACTGGCTATATGAGCATAAAGTTTATATCAACTATAGAGAAAAATTAGTGGAATTTAGAACTAAGGATGGGGAGGAGTTTAAGTACTAAGAAGATAGGGATGAGAAACCTTTAAATTTGATATTAGTCTTAGAAGTAAGGACGATGTTAAGGAAAAGGTGCCAAGTGTACTTAGCTCACATAGTCGATGTTGACAAAGAGGCTGCCATATGAGGTAAGAACATGCTAGTAGTGGATGAATTTATAGACATTTTTCCCAAGGATCTACCTAGGATACCATTGGATCACGAGATCGAGTTCAACATCAAGCTACTACCAAGCATATAGCCCATATGATACTACCATACCATATGGTTCTAGTGGAGTTGAAAGAATTAAAAATGCAACTGCATGACCTACTCGATAAGGGTTTCATCTGCCCGAGTAGTTCACCATAGGGCACGCTAGTGTTGTTCGTAAAGAAGAAGGTTGGCTCATTTTAGATGTGCATCGATTGTCACTAGCTCAACAAAATCACCATAAAGAATAAGTATCCTTTGCTAAGGATAGATGATCTTTTTGATCAACTATAAGGAGCTAGTTACTTCTCCAAGGCTGCCTTCTGTACAAGATACAGTCATTGTGAGTTCACGGTCCTACCATTTGGTTTGACAAATGGTCTTGCTACTTTTATAGACTTGATGAATCAAGTATTCAAACCATTCATTGGCAAGTTCATGGTTGTGTTCATCGATGACATTCTGATTTACTCTAAGAGCAAACAAGCACATGAAGAGCATTTGAGGATTGTTCTTCAGACATTACAAGACCACCAACTTTATGTGACGTTATCAAAGTGTGAGTTTTGGATGGAGTCTATCTGTCACATCCCATCTTTAGAGATATGATGATCCTAGAACATGGGGAGACATAAGGTAAACCATGCCCGTATAACCCACTCATACATATACAAACATAGCCTAGGATCATACCAAAACCTTATGTATTAACTTAATTATCCAATAATAATGAAAACTTTAACTAATGGAAGAATAGTTTAAAATACTTTAAATACAATCCATAAGAAAATAATATTTAAGACTCTAATTAAATCTTCAAATGAATAAATTCTCATAAAGAAACTCTTAAAATAAAAACTCTTAGAGCATCTAAAAGTGACTTTTCATATCATGAACTAAAATAAACTTAGATAAGGGAATTCCCTCAAGTGAAGTAGATTGCTTGAGCTATCACCTTGCCTCTTTATAATGCTCACCTAGAACCGCATAAAGAAAGAGGGTGAGATAGATGATCTCAATGAGTAAACAATATAACTTATATAATAACACATATCCCTTAGAAAGGGCTCATAACTTATAACTCATAGATCATGATTTGTAACTCATGACTCATAGTTTGCAATTTAATAAGGTTCAAAAAAATCATACTTAATACTTGTGAGTGAAGACCCTGCTCAATTCACTTATGAGTGAAGACCCTGTTCAATTCACTCAAGGAAGAGGTAGCATCATACCAAATTCCAACTCCTAACTTGTAACTTGTAAAGAGTCGTGAAACTGATCAGGCTCTATAGCTAGAACTGCCCCCTTTAGCTGAGTTGGATACATTACTCCTATCCATCAGGTTAGGACCATGTGCATAGGTACGGATGATTTCCTGCATCGGCATGAGGTTTTCTGCATAAAGGGTTCATAGATACCATTGCTAGAGCTAATGGAAAACACTTATAAGAATAGCATTTAAGAATGCAATCACATGTAACATAATAGTAATAGTAGTTTAACTTGTTGAGCAAAAGGTTATAACAGTGTCGTACCAGAAAGAAAATAAGGTAGGGCAATAATTCACAAAGGTTCTATATTATAATTAAATAATCATAATTGGTTTAGTAGAAATTATCCTTTGGTGACCAAAACTTACAAAGAAATCATTTATTCATAATTAAAAGTAGAAAAGAACTTGGGTTTCAAGATATCAAGAGTTCACAAAACATGATAGCTTGCACTTGTAACTTGAAACATGGTGTTTTACTCACCTTGTGGTTCCTTTGCTTGTAGTACTTATAGCCTTTTGAAGTTCTAATAATCCTCATGCTCTATCATATATTGTAATTCAATACTTAGCATTTGCTTAATCATTATGCTATCCTATCCCATAACTACCCTATGTACATATCACATTCACATACACTTGGACTTGGAGTTACACTTAAAAGTGCACTCATCACTTGCATATAATACATTGACCTTCAAAGTCTTGCATACTTAGCCTTTATAAGCCCACATGAAATCACATTATAACCTATACTATGACCTTTCAAAAGTTGAACACAATATATCTTAATATCAATTCAATCTAACATTGAACTTAGTATGCTTAAACTTTCCATTTATGTTAACTTGACAAGTAACCTTCAAATGTCATGCTTATCTCTTATGATCAATTCATATAATCAATCTCATAGTCAAATCAAGATCATTAATTCATTATTACTTCATCATAAAACCTATTTTCCATATTACTTATTCATATTCACATATTAATCACAACATACAGTTAAGATACCCTAAGTATACCCAATTATCCCTTGACTTGTCTAGAGCCATTCCTTCAATCAACACATAATTTAATCATTTATTATTTATGTACACATATCAATAATCATTAAAATACATCCTACAAAAATTATAGACATTGGGATTGAATTCCTAATGTAGGTCGAATTACATAACAAGAAGAATATGAATTTTTCTTACTTTTCGCACTTTCCGTTCATTACCGTAATATGCAAAAACATAGTCTAAACCAACATTTTTTATGTAATCAAAATAAAAATCATTTTAGAACACCAATACCTATGAATCGGTAGCCATAGACATTTATATGCATGAAATTTTTCTAACTTTATGTTTTAGGATGAAAACCATGAATCTTTCTTATTTTCGATACTTTCTGGTCATTATAGTAAAATGTAAAGGCATGACTTAAACCATTATTCTTCATCCAAACATAATAAAAATCAATTTAAAATTCAAATATACACAAATTGGCAGCCATAGTTAATCCATATGCATGAAAATCATGAATTTTGTTGCTTTTTGGTGTTTTCCAATCATTATAGTAATATACAAAAATATGATTTAAATCAAATAGGCAGGGCCTCCCCTTGTTATGCATGAAAATTCTAAACTCTGAGTTTTAGGGTTCACCTTTAGAGGATTCGCGTAGAGATGTTTGTGTTTTTGGTAGAAAAATCGATTTCTCTCTCAAAAATTCACCTAGGCCAAATTTAATCAGCATAAATCATAAATACTTAGTTTGAAATAATTTTCTCATGATTATTTTCATAAAAAGTAAATAGCAAATTGAAATGAAAGGAAAAACTTATGAAATAGTCACAAAATCACAAGGTTTAAAGCTACCATGTGAATTTTAGTTGAGAGAATATTTTTCAGAGAATTTTCTGCTGGAAATATGAGAGAAAACAAAATGGTGGTGGTCTAAACTAGAGCTGGCTAAAATTTCACTTTAAATATGTAGGATTTTGGGCAATTTCCAAGATTATCCTTAATTTAGCTTGGTTAAAAGTGTTTTGTTGTAGTGGGCTTTTGAGGAATTGGGCCTTTTATTTAAATTATGGGCTAATTACAAGTAATTAAAAATAAAATATTTTTCTTATTATTTTCATTAAAATTACCCCCAAAATTTTTATTTAAAAATATTTTAAAAATGCTCATAAAAATTATTTTATGCTTAAAAATTGCTTTTTGCATGAAAATTCATTTTATGTGCAATAAATTATTTTATGCTCATGCACCTCATATAAATCACTTATTTTACCATAATAATTCATATTATGCATATTATAACTAATCTAACATGCCACATATTGATCAATCACATCACACATGAATTTCCATAGAAACACATATTTTGACATAATAGCTCTAAATTTAAGAAATCAATCACGAAACTCCTAAGGTAGGTATGGGTTGTTACACTGTCAACTTTCTTAGCCATGTAGTAAGTAAGGAAGGAATTCAAGTTGATCCTCAGAAAGTTAAAGCAGTAGCCAATTGGCTATGGTTGATAACAGTTTCTAAAGTTTGGATTTCCTTAGGCGTAGCCTGCTATTATCATATATTTGTACAAGACTTTTCCAAGATAGCAGCCCTATTAACTAAGTTGACCAAAAAATAATTTAAGTTTAATTAGGAAGATTCCTGTGAAGAGAGTTTTCAAAAGCTCAAGAAATGCTTGATAACAGCTCCGATTTTAGCCTTAAGCAAAGGTGAAGAAGGATTCATAGTCTACTACAATGCCTAGATAATATGACTTGGATGCGTCCTGATGCAAAATGGGAAAGTCATCACTTATGCATCATGACAACTTAAGAAGCATGAAGTAAACTACCCTACTCATAACTTGGAATTAGCAATGGTAGTGTTCACTTTTAAGATCTGGAGACACTAAATGTATGGGATGAAATGCAAGATCTATATAGATCATAAGAGTCTTTAGTATATCTTGAGCCAAAGAGATCTCAACCTGAGGTAGAAGAGATGGGTCAAACTATTAAAGGACTATGACTACCAGATTCTCTACCATCACAAAAAGGCAAATGTAGTGGTGGAGGCCTTGAGTAAAAAATCGATGGGAAGCCCAGCCTATGTGTGAGGCCTCGCCCGAGCACCGGTCCGATCCGTCGAGGGATCAAAATACTCTTCGGGAGAAACTCCACGATTGAAACTCGCTGTGAGTTCAGAAAATTGATTTTTGTATTTTGAAGGTTGAAAAGTGAGTCGCCACTTTAATTTATTTATTTTAATTGGGAAAATTAAAGAAAACCCAACATGATTGACTCCAAAATTTGATTTTATCCTAATGGAAAAGTGCACCAATCCACGAGGGACCAAGGAGGGCTCGGGGATCAGGTTTTGATAATTACACAGTTTAAGAAAATGTTATTTTCTTTACCTTGGCTTGAAATGCAAAATAACTCTTAAAATTGAATTTTTGTGTATGCATGAACAAAAATATAATGATGAATGAACACACACATATATATATATATATGATGTGATGGAATGACATTAATAAATAAATAGGCCAGATAAATCCTACTTAATTATTACAACATCAAAACAAATGAAATAAAGGGGATCTTTCCTCTAGCCCTTATGGGTACTAGGAAAAGCACACATTCCCCAAAATAAACTAAAAATAAGATCACAAACAAAAGATTAATATGAATAAATCAAAATAAAAAGGAGTAAATATTAATAAAAGATGTTGGAGTTGATGCCCTTCAGATTGGCAGCCTGCGTATCCTATTGAATAGGAATCAAACCCCACGTAGTTCTCCCTTCTTGTGAAGGAGGGGTTTTAAAAATGTGTTGGTTTGCTTATTAACTTAATTCTGATTCTTAAATTAATAAGTTTTAGATCTTTTCAGTTTTAGACTTAAAGATAATTCTAGATCTGAATTTAGAATTTTAAGATAGGAAAGGAATTATACCTTTGCTTTCCTTGGCTTTCGGACGAATGGAACTAGTTTTGCTCCAGATCTCAACTCCACCTTGAATTCAAAGGAAGCTTGGAATATGGATTTAGAAGCAGCAAATATGTGAGTATAAGAACGAAAATATGCTTTGAAATTGCTCTGATCGCTTTGAAATGCTCTAGAATGCTT